>VYZU01041377.1:0-10082 GCA_013401355.1 Ceyx cyanopectus | reverse complement strand
AAAGCTGCAACACAAATATTTCACAGTGCCTATGTCTAAACATCTATCAGCTACTTAACAGCTCATTTCAATAATGTACACACATACAATAACAAAGTCTGATTAAAGATCTAAACATAAATCTAAACATAACTCCCAGTAACAATAACAGTAACTCCCAGGAAAAAAAAAAAAAAGTAGATTCACAAACCAGCTTTTTGTCATTTACTTTCCTCCTCTGCTTTTTCTAAAGTTACATGAATATTCATACTGCAGTAGTTCAACAAGTAGCAAATACAGAAAAAGATTCCATGTATTCAAAAAGTACAGAAACAATCACAAGTAGCAAACATAATTTAAATTAAATACTCCCTTCAGGTGTGATGCTCTCACTGAAGGTACGTATCAACATCCACCTTTGGAAAGATAATGAAGTCCTTGCAAAGCAGTGTAGGAAGTCAGTTATAATCAGAAAGCTGCCTTCTGTCCAGGCACTGGGACGTGCTATCCACTGGTGCTCCCCAGAATCATCGCTCAAGAATAAAGTGCCTATTGTCTCAGCACTGTACTAATTGTCAAAAAGCAGCCCATGCAGTAAGCATAATCATTACCCAGACAAACAAGCAAAAGCAATCAATGAAGGAAAGAAAAGGGTAAAAATACTTGGCCAGACAAAGCAACCCAAGAATGAAATTAATATTCATAATGGAATGCTAGACAGCAGAAGGTCCCTTTCATGGCAGGGTTATTGAATACAAGAGACCATTGTCCACACACTACAAAATCAGTATATGGAGAAAATTTCATGTAACTCTGCTGAGGAGGAAAGCTTTTAGCTACAAAACACTTGCTCCTGGCCCCACTGTTTTAATTAAATACAGTTTGCTTTCCCTTTTTCCAAAGGGAATTTAACATTAAAAACATTATTAACATTCAAAAAGTTGTCTCTTAGGGTCCACCCTTCTCTGAGCTCTGTACATTTTTTTTTCCACCTCCCGACTTTCATTTGCAGCTGTATAAATATGAACAAAAAAGCCATGCTCGTCCAAACAAAGAAAAAATGGACTGAATATGCATATCCTCATTAACTAAATTTAATTATGACAAGCAGCATATTAATCAGTAGTTGCTCCAGTTACTTCATTCATTGGAAGGGAGGAGGACTCCAAATTAAGGGGAAGCGTGGGGAACAATCGCATACTGATTAGGAGGTTGCTCACAACATGATACAATGTAATTTCTAAATAATTATTCAGAGAAAACAGAATAAAGAGGAAGATTGCTCTATTTTTAAGAACATCTCAAGAACAATTAGCCAAGAGCATGATGACAAGGCTGCTTTTTCTTTTTTCCCCGTGACTGTTTCCACCTTCACATTCTCACACCAACTATCCTGGCCAGCACTGCAGAATCTGCATTTCACAGGACAGAAAAAAAAGAAAAAAAAAAANAAAAAAAAAAAAAAAAAAAAAAAAAAAAAAAAAAAAGAAAAGACGAAGAGACAGAGAGGAAAAATAAGAAAAAGGAGAAGGAAAATGCCCATAGTGTCCTTGGTGCTGTTTTAAAAAGAAGGCCCATGACACTACAACAACAGAGAAATCCCCTTGTAGCTGACTGTGGTGTTCAGGATCTCTGCAGAGTCACTGAACTAGAGCTGGAAACTTGCACGCTCTGAACTTTGCAGCACGTGGATTACTACAGTGAAGGAGGAGTTCGAAAGGAAAAAAACTGTTTCCAGGAAGGGTGAAAAAAAGTTATCACACCAACTTACCATCCACCAGGTCCTGGCTGACATGTCATAGCATAACTGCCATTTTATGGAGCTGTCCGATGCTTTCCCTGCCATTACGCTGTCGGCAACCTTCATCAGATGCAGCTCAATGGAAGATAAGACACCTAATCAAGAAAACATCAGCAGTGGCTTGCTGGGCTACATGTAGGCCAATCCTTATCACACTGCATCATGGGAAAAGCTCCTTTATTAGCAAGAACTCCAACCTCACTGATATAAAGACAAGGATCAGGTTTTTTTTTCTTTTTTTTTTTTTTTTCTATTTGTCTGAAGGGATTGGTGAAAGTAGCCAGCATTCTTTGTGTATCATGTGTACACCAGTGTAGTATCTCACAAGTGGGCGGCTAACTGCATTGCTGGGCTATGCAGACAAGTTTATTTGCATTTTTCTTGGTTGTATATTGTTTGAAGCAGTTTGTGGTCAGCTCTGGGTATAAGAACGGAGGGGAAAGAAACTGCTCTGAATTAGTATCTCCCCCAACAAGGACAGACTGGTTTTGCTGGCACAGTGGGGGCCTGGTTTAGCATGTGACAAGTGTGCGTGCACATGCACCTACACCCCTGTACACACACAAGCACAGGCAGGTGCCCCGGGGAACACACAGGTAGCAGCTGCAGCTGGATGCAGCAGGGGTTGCCAAAGGCTACAAACTCTGTTCTCCCACTGGACATATGGAAACTGTTTAACTCTTTGCAATCAGCCCTTAACGAGGAATAGGAAGGCTAGTAAGTCTGCATAAGAAGCAGGGAGGGGATGAGGTTAGGATTTCAGTGCCATAGACTTTCCCCGCCCCCCCCGCCCCCCCAATGGATGCTCATGCTATCCTCTTCTTTGGATGATCTATCTGGGAAGGGGGAGGCGAATGGGCGGGGAACTATTTCAGTCACTGCTCCCTCCTGCTCCACAGCTTCGGGTCATCTTCCTGTTGCACCTACCGCCAGCAGGGAGAGAAGGCAAGGTTTTCCATGCAAGGATTTTTCCCTAATGAAAAATTTGCAATTCCCAGAAGGAAGGGCTGGCTTAGAAGAAGAAATAATTCTGACTTGACTTTAAGCTGTGGGAAAGGAAAAGTACGTATATAAGCACACAGAGGAAATCAATAAACCCTGTCTCACATTAAAGGGGATATACAGAAAGAACAGGATTTGCTAGTTCTGGGTGAAGTGATCAGCATCAGTTTTACTGCTGCTTTTTATATTCTGTGTGTGCTTTTAGCTACAAGTCCCTCTAGAAAAAAAAATACCCCACATTTCAGAAATTGTCACTTTAAAATTATCATGTTGAAATAATAATTTTAAACAAGCAAATTTTTCACACACTTAGCATCTCTCTGCTGATTGTCTTTTCAGTTTATGATCTTCCACATTCTGCTCTCTATTTTATACTTGAAAAGTCTTGCCATTGGCGGTCTCCTTGCACCTATTTGCCACAAGCCATAAGTAAAAATCCAGGACTACTGACATAAGAGACTCTGGGTCTCCTCATAGCTGCACCTCTTCTTTCCCATACATGTGTTGGCCTCTTCCTCCACTCTCTCCAGTGCTTTTCCCTCCCATGAAGATCACATCCAGAGTTAATTACTCAGCTGATTGTCCACCGTAGTTACTGCCATAGCTGTGCAACACTCTCACTAGTAAATGAGGGGTACTCATGCATGCATCCCATTTCCATGGGATGGGCAGCAGGTTTGTCTAGCATGGATCTATAGTCTTCAGCTAACTGTCAGACGCCATTTAATTAGGTCCTGAAATAGTGACAGCACTTAAAGAAATTACTCTCTGAGGAAGTCCAGCGTTCTGGGACAGCTCTGTAGAAACACAATGTGCATCAAAATATTAAAAAAATAAAATAAATTTTCCTCCTCCATGTGTGCCACAGATGTCAGCTTGCTGCCTCAAGTTTCTTGTTTTACATACACCGATGAGGTTAGCATCAAAGTCAGACATAGAATTAATGCACACTCCGGACATCTCAGTCACCTAAATTTATATAACTAATATTCATAGGAAAACTCTTTACAATGGATGAGGCTGTTCATTTCAGTTAGATCACAATGATAAACAGGAACCTGAGAATATTTTGTATTACTTCAAGATCTGCTTAGGGTCAAGTGCTGTGGGATGGCTCAGCATGCTTACAGTGCACAGGAGGCATTAACTCACTGTGGTCCAGTCTCTGCATCCTGGTCAAACAGCCTGGCTTTGTGATAAACATTAAAAAGTATGGAGAGCACCAGCAGCAGAGTTGTGTCAAGCTGTTGGTAGGCAGTGTACAAACAGACTTTCTAAATGGTCCCAACCTGAAGAACTCCCATGGTCTTCATTGTCAGGCTCATCATCACAGTGGGGCTGCATGTAGCAGTCTAGCAAGAAGGATGCTGCTGTTTGCTTGCACACATAACCCTTAACTAACCTCAGCTAGTAAACTTACTTCCCAGTGCAAGGAAGCCTGGGACTAATGTGAAGAGGTAGATTTTCTGCTGTTTCCCAGCCACTGAAACATGATCACAGGTGAAGAGACCAACTGCTTCCACCACTAATCTGCCTTACTAGGGCATTTCACAAATCCCCAGCAGCACAGTGAGGGCTGGGAGTGAGAGCCAACACTTTAGGTATAATAGTGAGCCAGTTCACTGTACTTAAAAGAGGATAAAAGTTTTATCGCACTAGAGCTATCTGAGAGATCTCAGGCTGCTCTAAGATGCCCAGCCCTCAGCAGATCCAGTCTCTCAGCATCCTCTGCTACCAAGACTGTTGCGACCAGTAGAGCTGCTCCAATCCCAGATGGACCCAGCTCCTGAAGCTTCAAGACTACGCACCTCCTGTAGGCACAAACACCACATGGATGTTTACTTTGTGCAGCCAGGAAAGACAGAATTAAGGATAAGCCTCCCTTCTGTTGCTGCCTGTTGCCTTCTTGCATTAGCTGCAGGCAGGATGGGGATTTCTGGCACCCAGAAACAGTGCCTGCAGCATTGGTCAGTGTAGGTTTCCCATACACGTGCTCCTCCCATGCCTTCTCTTGCCGCCTGGGAGGTCTCCCTTTCTCCTAGCCATTTCTGTTTTGCAGATGGGATTTTTTTAATGGTGCAATATGTAGCAAGAGAACTCATTTCCTATGCTGCTTGAAGATACAGTCATACACAATAGAAGGAAAAATACATAGCTGGACAAAATTTTTGAGATTACATTTTATTACTTTCAGGAACACAGATTTATGAGAAAATAATCGGGTGTTGCTTGTTACATAACAACAATGCATTTCAAGGTTATTCAAGCTTCTCTTTTGGTAGAAAAGGAGGTTGTGTTTTTTTTAACTGGAATAACGTACATTTTCAAGTGAGCTGGATTTTTAAAAATTATTTTTAAATTCAAAAGTTAATTTAAAGTTAAATTCAAAAGTGAATTTGTCTGACTCATATTTTTTTTGAGGGGATTTATCTTATTTCACCTTTACAAAGGAACAAAGGAAGACATAAAAATATACATTTTGGTAGAAAAAAAATAAATCTAGTTCTTATTTAAGTGAAATAAGATTCAAGCAAGTTCGTGTCTTCTTAACACATTAAGTAACTGCCAGCATGACTTATCCACAAGGCTCTTGGGTTTTGTAAGGTTTGCTTTCCTCAGACTGACTAATCAAATGGACATTCCCATCTCATATCCAGAAGGAAGTTAATGAAGACCACCACTCATAATGAGCTCTCATGAATCAACTCATTTATTTCCTTAAGGTCCCAACACCTACTAATAAGGAGGCTCAAACAATCAACTCATCATATTCTGCTCTAGAGGATATACAGTTCTGGCACAGACAGACTCAAACAAGTATTGTAAATTTAAGTAATTACAGAGAGCAAAATAAATATTCAGATTTTGGGATGACCTTGAATTTGTTTTATTTAGTTATTTATTTTAATCTTCTACTAGAAAATTCTTTGTTTTTGGAAGGAAAAAAAATCCTCCTTTACCTTGAGGGTGGTGGATCAGTGGAATAGGCTCCCCAGGGAGGTGGCTGAGGCACCATCTCTGGAGTAATTCAAGGTGAGGTTGGACAAAGCTCTGAGCAGCCTGGTCTAGTTAACAGTGTCCCTGCTCACTTCAGGGGTGCTGGACTAGATGACCTTTGGACGTCCCTTCCAGCCCTAAACATTCTATGATTCTATGATTCAATGATTCTGAAAAATTCCTCTTGTTCTTGTAGGCCTAGAGCAGCATTTCTTTCACTAGTGGAAAAAGGCTAGTGTCCTGAGGCCATCCACAGGACGCAGAGGCCCTTCCATTGTTGGCAGTTCTCCTTCCATGACAATCAATACACTTGTGGACAGACACAGATCTCAGCTCAGATTTCCCAGGAAACTTTTTATTAACCCATGCATTATTGGAGCTTAATGGTAGCAGACAGCTAACCACAGATCACATTCATGTACTGTCTCCCATAGTTTGTACACACATGCCTATGCAGATTTTCACACTCTCAATTGCTGCTAAGGTGAAGCTGGGAGACCAGCCCCCAACTGTTTGTTCAGACATACGATGTTACCCTCATGCACCAGATGCTTTTGGGTACATCCAGTGTCCTTTGTTTCACCAGGTTCACATACAGCCTTGCCTCAGCCCTTTGTGGGAACCCAAAAGGACTTCTCATCTCCAGAGTCTTACAGACCTTGGGAAAGACTAGTACACTGCCCTTCAGCATGGGCTTTTCCTCTTTCCTCTGCTGTATTCTGGTGAATATTTTCTGTTCATACTCCTTGGAACCTAGAGAACCCATTCACATAAACTCACAGAGAGGTCCTTTATGACACCAGGATTTTTCATTTCAGTTAAGGGAGGAGTACATGGCTACAAAAGCCCAAAAACCCAGTGCTTTCAACTGAGTTATGCCCTCTGGAAAATATAAATTTCATTATTCCTTCATAATGTGATAATGGACGTGTGCAGAATAATGGCTATTAACTTTGCTATTAACTTTGCCTAGGCTTTCTTTTATTTTTTTTCCCCCCATGTGACAATAGTAAACAAAGAAGGCTTTAAAAAAAAAAAAAATCAAACCATGGCAGAATTTGCCTGAGAAACATCTTTGCTGACTGCCAGAGTGATGAAAACTGCTATTCCTAATAAGTCCTTTACGAGGCATTTTATAACCAGGCACTTCTACTTCAGCATTTTCTTGTGAGTAGACATATTTCCTCACTTACAGAGCTCCAGGGTACCCAAGGAATGGCAGGGTACCTGCAGGAATGTGGGAAGCTCCGTTATTAAGTCACAAACAGTCCTTGCTAAGAGTAGCCAACAGCAGCAGTGGCAGCTTCACTGAAAGTAGTAAAGAGAAGGTTGGCCGGTAGTGTCCCTCCAACATTCCTTGTTTTTGCTCCATCACAGGTGCCTGGTAATCTTCAGGTTGAGCACAGCATTTTTTGGGACTGGTCAAAAGCTGAGGATGGCAGGTGTCACCATTGAGTGGGCAAGCTGGCTTCAAAAAGGCCAGACACTCACTTCCCAGGATGTTGACATTCAGGAAAGAAAATAATGCTGAATTGTTGCTTGCAAGTAACTTTCTGAAGTAATAAATGTTGAGCACTGACTCGCAAAGCAAATATAGCAAAGCACTTAAGTGAAAATTACTGGTTTTGAAAGTACACCAGTCTAACTCAGAGGTATATATGATGGTTTAATTTTAAAAACTAATAAAGTTATAATTTGAATATGTCAAAAGAACTGCTGCAGCTTGTGTATACACTTGTGTGCTGTGATAACTTGCAACTTGGGTAGGAGGCAGCCAGTGGTGGACATATGCTCAAAACTGGAGGGCTCAACTGTATTTTCTAAACCAACACCCATCCAAAATACTTCATTTGCATTATTTCCATTGAAGTGACTCATGCACAATAATGGAGCTAAACTTTTAAAATTCTAGCATTCTGATTAATTTATTTTAAAAATCAGTTTATGCAGTGCAGTATGTGATGTTTTTTCACTTCTAAAAATTTTCCCAAAGGAAACCATTATTCAAAGATGGAGGTGGGGTTACACTTGACATTTCAAGGAAAAAAAAAAGGTTGATATTTAAGAGTTGTGTGTCTCTCACACAAGTGTTCTTTATTCAGTAAGTGTCCAGTTCCATGAGGAGGGTATCCATTAGTGTTTAGTATAGGGTAATATTCCATCCATCTCAGTTGTGGATTAGATTTCATCCCTAGGAGCCATGCAAGAATCATGGAAATCTGAATTGTATCCCCTGAGATTCAGTGTCAAGAAGCCCAGTAAATGAATGGAAGTCATTATGCTGCTTGTTCACAATCTCCTTAGAGGAAGGGATGGATTCTTTTCACCTTCTCTTTGAAGAGAGGGCCTTAACAACAGGCTTCAGCAAATACACAGCACTTCTGTAACTGGATTTGGAGCAAGCACTTTGCTTATGGAACAACTCCAGTTTGGGGCCTGATGAAACAGCCTTATCTGCCAGCACCAGAACACCCACCTGGTGCTCAGTGTATGCTGTCATATATGCTGTCATAAACCGCAGTACAATGCAGGAGGCTCTAGGGAAATCAGTTCCCTTCCCCCATACTTCACTGTAAACCAGGCAAAAAACAAAAAAAAAAACAAAAAAACCCAACCCAAACCAAACAAAAAAACACCCCCCCCCCCCAAAAAAACCCAAAACTCTTTGCTCCTCCATCCTATAAACAATAGTTTGGTGGCAAAATATGACCTGCTGCACCAATTCCTTGAGATTTCATTGCATAGCTGTCCCCTTTGCACAACTGTCCCCAAAGACAGCAGTATGGAGCTGTGCCCTCACAGCCACCAAGTGCACACAAGGTGGGCAGGGGTGATGGGGATGTGTTTGCCCTTCAAAGCCAGCACCTGCCTTTGGGGCAAGCATGCCACTTCTAATTAGAAACCATACATTCCATACATATATGTTACCAGCTGGCACAACTGCTGCTGTTCTCTCAACTAGCTCTATCCCATTTCTTGCACATCTCTCAATTTTGAATCAGATCTTGACTTCTCCAGCGTAACTCACTTTATCACTGGACATATAAAATGCTAATAAGTCTATCTGGATTTCTTCATTCCATATGCCTTTGAAAACAATTATCTTAGAAAAAGAAAAAAAAAAAAAAGGTCATAGGTGGTAACCGTTCCCAATATGATAGACTTAAAATCTTCGCTACCAATTTTGCAATTCTGTATGTGGGCTGCTAGGGCCACCTATCCTAAAGCAAGAAGGTCTGACTCCTCAGATAGAAGCCTGTGCTAGCTAAGCCAGGTGGACAAGGACCAATGCAGACATATTTTACCTAGAGTTTTGGTGCAGGACTAATTGCAGGACCATTGGACCACTAACTGTTATTGGTCTCATGCTGGAGGGGAAGGCTGAGTTTTCCCAACACATAGCACTATCTGGACTGGGTAGTTTTCAGTATCTCTGAGACTATAGGCATATGAATGAGGTACCTATCCATATATGCTGAATGTTAACAATGGCTGGTAATATACTATTGTGATTTGATACAAGTTTTTGCTTGCTTGGATTTTTTTTTCATATTCATCTGTTCCTGTGTCTTCCTTTTGTCCAGTTGTACTAGCTAAAGGTTACCACTTTGTGGGTAGAGCATGAAGCAATCCAACAAACTGACAAATCCTCTGTTGCCACATTAATTAAACGAAATCTGCAGGAAACAGCAAATGTGGTGAATCAGAAATTCAGAGAATACTCAGTGAATCGGCATTAGGTGAAGCTAGTCTAATTTCTTTCAATTCATTGTCTTCCCATGCCGCAGTGGAGCAAAGAAGAGCAAGCTGTTACAGAGAAGAGCAAGCTATGTGGAAATGGAAAGAAGTGTAAAACTTCACTTAGTTCCCACCTGGAAAAATTATTATCTATATGAAAAAAATGTCTCTGAGGTCTCATTAGACTCTATTATTAAAAGCTTCTTTCTGAAGGGCCTAATAATGTATCTCAGTAAATCTATATAATTTGTAATTCAATTACAAAATAAACAAATTGAATTAATAATTTCAACCACCTAGCTAGCCTCTCTCAAATCAAATAATATGTAGTAAATGCTATAGATTCCTACCTCCAAATGCCCACTGACCTTTGTGAAATAACTATACAACATGTATGGATAGAGATAATGTTGCTGTTCTCCTCACAAACTACTTTTTCCAGTGTTTTTTGCCATCTATTTTATGTGATACATAAAGAGAGATCAGGTTGCATAGCAGTGGTTTTCTACTCAATTGCCACTGTAATACAATCACATTATGACCATCTGTTGCGGTTTGGGGTCAG
>VYZU01041351.1:0-12288 GCA_013401355.1 Ceyx cyanopectus | reverse complement strand
CTGGCTGGGCTTTCTCACCTGTCGATCACCAGCTCCAGCAGCACTATGTGGGAGTGCTGGTTGTACTCTGGGTGGCTCTCTGTGTATTTGTAGAACTCCATCAGCTCTCCCAGTTTGACTCTAGTGTCGGATAATTGCCAGAGGGGGTAGCACAAGGTCCCGTTGTGGGAGATGTCAGCTATGATTGACTGCAGGTCCCGCAGGTCTACCCACAGGCTTTCTATGCGCTCAGGGTTGCCCAAGAAGTTTGCCATGCTGCTGGGCTGGTGGGGTCTGGACCACCAGAGCTGGGAGGGAGGGATGGGGACGGGTCGATGGAGGGAGGCGAGCCCAGCACTGCGGCTCCCGGGGCCGGGGGGGGGGCCTCAGGAGAGGCAAGAGACTCCGAGTGACCGAGCCGATCCAAGGTGTTTGCGGGCACAACTCGCAAAAATCCCCTCAGTGTCGCTCTTATAAAGGGTCAGGCCACGCCCACTGCTGTTACCCACGCCCCGCAATTGTCCGGGGGTGCGGCCCCGAAGCCCCCCCCCTCTCTCCGCGCCCCTCCCTCCCTCCCGCTGCCGTAGCGACCGCGGTTCCGTCATTCCCGCCGCGCAGCTCCTGTTCCGCCGCCGGTTTGCTGCGGCTTTCTCTCGCCCGAGCCGGGTAGAGCACGTTGCCGACCGGCCCCGTACGAGCCGGGCCTCCGGCGCAGCCCCCCGCCGAGAGCAACGCGGTGCGCGCCGCGCCCNCCGCGCTGTGTTGGGGGCAGCCCAGGCAGGGCTCGCGGGTCTTGCGGGCGAGGACGGACGGAGAGCGCTGCGGGTTTTCCGCTGGAAGGCTGCGGTGGTAGCCGCTGGCGGGAGCGGCGCGGGGCTGTGCCCGCCATGGACACCAGGGTTTGCTGTAAGCCAGGGGAGCCACCCTGCGCCAGGAAAGAAGAAAGTGTGCAGGGATGAATTCTGGCCGCCCCAGAGCCCTGAGAGATTGGAGCAGTCCCGTGGTTTTGGGATGTTCCCCGGGTCTCTCCTCTCTCATCTGAGATGGCAGTGCAGGGAAGGGAGCTGCTCGGACTGGAAACCTGGGGGTTGTGCTGTAGCAAACACTGAGGAGGGAAATTGTGGTTCACCCCAAAGGCTCTCAAGCACCCACGTTGGCACGAGGCAGCTCAAGCTCGGTGAAATAAACCCTTCTAAAGTGAGCTGTTGCCTGGTCCTGCAGCTCCTCTAGATGTTGGTGTTGGGAGGGAGTAGGAATGAAAACTCGCCTTTCTGTTCACCCCTTTTGTAAGGTGGAATTTGACTCAAGAGCATCTTCTGCCTGGGAGCCCCTGTGGCTTTTGCAGAGCTGGAACTTTGCTGGCATTTTCAAGTGTCCTAGAATGATAGAATGGTTTGGGCTGGAAGGGACCTCCAGAGCTCATGGAGTCCAGCCCCCCTGCCAGAGCAGGATCACCCAGGGCAGCCCACGCAGGAACAGATCCAGGTGTGTGTTGAAAGACTCCAGAGCAGGAGACTCTCCAGCCTGTCTGGGCAGCCTGTTCCAGGCTCTGTCACCCTTTACTTTGAAAGGTGAAGATGGGAAAGGTTCTAAAGCAGGGGTGGTTATTATGGCACCGGGTACCAGGGGGCTGCTCCTCCCGATAACACAACACAACATCTGATAACACAAAACACCCCAGTTCCAGAGGGACAAAGAGCTACTGGAGAGAGTTCAGTGCAGGGCATCAAGATGCTGCAGGGAGTGGAGCATCTCCCTGCTGAGGAGAGGCTGAGAGAGCTGAGGCTCTTTAGCCTGGAGAAGAGGAGACTGAGGGGGGAAGCTCAGCAGTGTCTGTCAATATGTTCAGGGCAGTGTAGGGAGGATGGAGCCAGACTCTGCTCAGTGTCATCCAATGACCCAACAGCTGTCCCATAGGTGTGGTGTCCTGCAGAACCAGCAGACCTTCCTGGTGACATTGTGCTGCCAGCAGTGCCTGGCAGCACAGGCAGCTCTGCAGGGACAGTGGGGACAGACCCAGGCACCCCACTCATGTGGGGGTCTCGTTTTTCAGCCTTGCCCAGGGGATAGGGAGCTCCTCACACCCAGGACTGACAGGGTGTGTGACCCCGAGTCCTGGGACTTAAAGAGCCAGGACCCTGAGGGGCTGCTGGGAGATGCTCGTAACAGAGCAGGGTCCTGTGGACCTGCAGAGCATCCTGCTGCAGCCATGGCCTGGTGCTGGGAGTCAGCATGGGGAGGTCCCTGTCCCACCCACCCCTTGGAGAAGAAGGAGACAGATGGAGATCAGCTGGAGCATCCTTATATAAAAAACTGCCAAATATACAATTGTCTTACAAAAGTAGAATTGCTTTTTTTTTTTATTTGTGGTCTTTACAAAGGGAGCAGAACAGGGGCTGTGGGGCAGTGAGGGACCCTTTGCTGGCAGGGATTCTCAGCCACCAGTGCCACCTCCTTGCCTGGCTAAGGCCACTCTCAGCAGGACAATGATGTCATCCATCCTGGCTGGGATGCCCAAGAGCTGTCCCTACGACGGTGTGGGGATGGACCCCATCATTGGCATCCCCCCTCATGCTCAGGGGATGGCATCACCAGGACAGTGGCCACTGGACTCCCCTCCCCACTTCCTCCCCCAACCAGTTCTCACCTGACCCCGTGGGCTTTCCAGGATGTCCAGGCCACAGGGCCTTCTAACCGGGATGGCAGGGGCTGCGAGGGGACCTGCTGCCCAGGTCCCACGGGGACCATGAGTCCATTGAGAGGTGATGGGGCCTTTGGGGTGGGTTTTCCATTCTCCAAATGGCTCCAGATCACAGCCTGCCTTGGGCTGATGGCTGTGGGTGGGCTGAGAATGTCCTGCACCCATCACATCCATGGGCTGCAACCTGCTGGAGTGGTCCAGCAGGCTCTGCCACGCAGCCCCTAAACCAGGGCTCACAGGAAAGGGGATGATTTGAGGAGCCCTTTAAGGTTTGAGTTCCCTGCCAGCAGCTCTGCTCAGCCTGGGCATGAAGGACCTCCTGCCAGTGCCTGCTGGGCACATCCCTGTCCACATTGCCCGACCCAGCGTGCCTCTGGTGACGTGGTGATGGTTCTGCTCCCACTGTAACAAGGACATGTCCTCCACAAATACGTCCTCTGTCCTTTCCATGGGGAGGAAGACATAGATCCCGGTGGGAAAAGCACCTCCAAGCCCTCAGTCCTTGATCCCTTGGAGGCTAGGCCTGGAGACAGAAGCTCCACTCTCCTTATCAGTGATTTTGGCAGCCCCACCGCAAGTTCCCCGGAGCTGGGGCTGTGCGGGGGGGGTGATGGAGGGTCCCTCCCACTGCTGCTGGGTGCTGAACCCTCCACTCAGTTCTGCTCACATCCAACCAAAAGATAACAAAAAGGAAAGCACCTGGTTCCTCCCCAGGGAGAGCAGGGTGCCCACCATCCCCTACCACTTCAGGAAGTCCCGCACGTAGCTCCATAGCTTGGTGATCCAGAGGTTGGCCCCCAGGTCGGTCAGGTACTGGATTTCTGGCGTCAGCATCTTGCGGCACAGCTTCTGGTGCTTCTTATTGATCTTCTTCTTCAAGTTGTAGCCCAGGATGGACTTCTCCCCGATCGGCTGCCAGGGTCGCATGGAGGACTCTTGGATGGCGCTGACATCCACAGGGTGCCCCCCATCGATGCAGATGCTCTTCATCTTGTCGTTGGCTCTCTGCAGCTCAGACACGTCCTTGGCCATCTGCTCCCTCCCGTAGGCCTCCACCTTACGCCAGAAGGTGGCATTAAAGTACCGGTAGAGCTTGGCATCGATGAGGTTCCAGGAGGTGGCCTTTTCGTAGAGCTCGGGCGTCAGCCGGGAGATGGTGGAGCCCTTGCGGGCGTTGAGCTTGAAGTAGAGAACATCCTCCAGCTGCCAGCACAGCAGGTCCTTCAGCAGCACCAGGGACTCGTCAAAGTACTCGAGCAACATGACGAGGTGGAAGCGGCGATCTATCTCCCGGATCAGCTCCTCCACCAGCGGGCTGGCGGCGTCCATGCTGCTGTCGTAGCCCAAGTCGAAGAAGAGGAGGTTTTGGAGGTAGTGAGCGTTGAACCCGTTGGGGTCGTAGTAGCGCCGGGGGTCCCGGAGGAACTCCGCCAGCTTGTCCTCCCCCGTCAGCTTCCAGGTGAGGGGGACGACGTGCCCGAAGTAGTGGAAAGAGGACTCGAAGAGGTAGGCGGGGTCCCTCAGCACCGTCACGAAGGTGGCGTCGGCGGGCAGCAGCTTGCGCACCTCCTCGTACTGGAAGCGCATGTGGTTGCAGATGATGTTGAAGCAGCTGCCCGGGCGGTAGTGCTGCACCTGGCTGCGCTCGAAGTACGAGGGGTAGTAGAAGTCGTTGCGGCCGTTGGGGAAGGCGAATCTCAAGCCATGCTTCTCCCCGAAGCGGAAGAGGATGTTGAGGATGGTGCTGCTGGCCGTCTTGTGTGTCTTCATGAACATGATGTTCAGCTTGGGCCGGCAGCTCCGTCCCCAGGAGCTGCCCGTGCCGTTGGCCGCCGCTGGTGCTTTGCTGGGGGCCGAGTTGGGGGAGCAGGAGGAGGGGACGGGGAGCCTGGTGGGAAGAAGAGACAGGACGCCACGGTGAGGGCAGCTTGGCCAATACAGCCGTCAAGCAAGAGCAGCAGGTGAGGCCATGGGGAGCTGAACTTGGGGACAGGTGCTGGAGGTGGCTGCTGGACCTGGGGAGGGGTGCTCATCCCCAGGCTCCCTGTTGGAGATGAGTCTGACTTTGGTCAGAGCCCACATCACCCTCAGCCATGTGTCCAGAAGGACTGGAGCACCCACCTGGCAGGAGCCTCTTGGCAAATAGAGCGGAGCCCACCACCCCCACGAGCTCCCTGGCATCAGATGCACCTCTGAGCCATGAAATCAAGCTCATTCACCCCCTAGAAAACCCCAGCCACCTCTACA
The DNA here is from genome assembly GCA_013401355.1 of Ceyx cyanopectus. Lineage (NCBI taxonomy): Eukaryota > Metazoa > Chordata > Aves > Coraciiformes > Alcedinidae > Ceyx > Ceyx cyanopectus. Next base: position 7,361 of record VYZU01041351.1, on the reverse strand, counting down.
ACGGTCTTCACAGTGGTCAGCCCCTGCTAGCATCAGTGCAGAGGGTCCCCATCCCTTCCCATGGGCATGGCCCTGGTGGCCCTGGTGGAGGTGATGTTGAGCTATGCATCTTGTCGAGCTCTCTACGACCATAACACCGTGGACAGGAGCCACTAATGTTCTTGTGAGGTCTGGAAGCTCTCAGCCCCTTGCAGGAGTCGTGGAGGATCCTGCATCCCAGCAAAGAGGGAAATAATTCCAGTATGTGGCCCTGCAGATGAGCTCTGTGGGCCCTGGGGAGTGCCAAGAACAGCTCGGGTGTCATCTGAGATGCAGGGAACAGAGACCACAGTGTCGAGTAACTTTGGACACTGCTAATGGAGTTTCAAAGCTGGTTGGAATGTCACCCGTGAAACACCCACAGGTGGATCTTGCTCATAAGCTTAGAGGGCAATGCCATGGCTCTGGGAAAAAGCATCCTAATAACTGCCCTCGGCTCTGCCTGCTGCCGGGGAGCGGCTCCTACGATGCTGCTCCCTCTCCCGGGGGGATGTGAAGCTGCAGTGGATCTCCTGCACCTCCTCATCCCCTCCATCACCCAGGTTCTGCAGCAGGTGACCCTGCAATGAACGTCCCCAGCCCCCCTGGGGAGTTACTGCTCATTGTGTCCCCACAACATGGGACAGGGCTCAGTCTCCAGCAGGAAACTGTAGGAAGGGAGTATCTTGGTGTGAAGCCACCAGAGTCTGGGAAGTCTCAGGACCAGCTCTGGCTGGGGGTGCCCAGTGTGAAACAGTGTGGCCAAGCTGCTTGGGGGGGACGTGAGGGGACCCCACACTCACTCAGTCATGCTGACTTGCAGCGGGGGGATGGCGTAGGAGTAGAGCAGCAGCATGAAGCTGGTCAGGAGGGTCCCCAGGACGAGCCCCTTGCACATGGACCTCCAGTGCTTCCCATGGTGCAGCATCCTGGTCACCTGTGGGCAGAGGAGACAAGAGGTATCAGCACTGGGAGATGGGGAAGTGAGGCCAGGGGGACTGTGTGACACAAATCACAAGCAAATAAAGCACGGGGGCATCTCGTGGGAAACCCATGGAAGCATCTCACTGGGTGAGACATATGCACTCCACACACACACAAGGACAGGAATGCACATATGCACACACACATGCACACACATGCACACAAGCACCCCCCCCACGCACATCTGTGCATGCAGAGGGACACAGCCACATGTATGTACACACACAGCAAGGGATCCTCACATGTGCCCACTCATGCATCCAATGCAAGCACACACGGGCACACAAACATCCATGCACACGTGCACGTGCATGCAGGGACACACATATTCACACACACTGGGATGCTAACATGCATCACAATGTCCTTGTGCACAAGGACATACACCTGTGAACGTTTGTGCATGCACAAGGACGCACACACATGCACGCCTCACAAACACAAGGACATGGACACAAATTCATGCCCATACTTGCACAGAAGCACCTGCCTGTGACCAAGCACATCTGTGCGTGCTGAAGGACACTGGCATCTACGTGCAACCCCCTCCCCCCCCCGCATCCTCACACGCGCCCATGCACTCCCATGGACAGAGCCACACGTGACTTTACACGCTCACACACACCCGCAGGCACATGCATGCCCGCTCACACACACGCACGCCCGGAGCCCCTGCAGCAAGCAGCCCCATGCCCGTGCCCAGCCCGGTGCCCCCCCCCCGGTGCTGCCCCCTCCGCAGCCGCCATCACACCCGCCTGCGACCCGGGAGGCACCGGCAGCTCCGCCGCACTGCAGCAGGGCTGTCCTCTGCGGCGGGACGCGGGGACACTCCACCCGTGACCGCGGCACCTGGAGCCCAGCGCCTGGCAGCCACCCCCTGAGGTGGGGGGGGGGCAAAGTCCCTCCTGGCTCCCCCAACCCCGGGACCCCCATCTGGCAGCTGCAGGGGCAGCATCGCTCGCCCCGGCATCGCTCTGGCTCTGGGCATCCTCCGGCTGAGGCTCCTAAGCCTCCCTCTGAACGACACCCCCTCCAGCAAAAACCTGCCCGGTGCCCCTGAGCCCCCCGCGGCAACACCCCCCCCGAGTGAAATCCCAGGCGGGGGAGCCCTGGTTTGCACCCAGACACATTGACATCCCACCTCCCTCCCACCCCCAGCACGCAGCAGAGACTCCCCGGGATGCCCGAGCTAAGCCCCCCGCAGGAAGGTTACCTGGAGGGTGCCAGCCCTGCCCGCTGCTCCCGCCGGCCTCCCGCTGCTCTCCAGCCCCCCCGGGTCACCTCGTGCTGCCGGCTGAGATTTCCAGCTCGATGAATAATGAATGGAAAATGCAACCGGAGCCTGAGGCTGCGGCCGGGTGCTGGGCACAGCACTCGGGTGATGCTGACGGCGTGGGGTGACCCAGTGGCACCCCATGGAGTGTGCCCGAGCTCACCCGAGTGCCACCCCCCCCAAACCTGCGGGGGTGCCACCGACGCAAAACCGCGTCCCACCGGCTGCCAGGTCACCCTGCCACGGGCACCGCGCTGCTGCCACCAACCCTGGCGAAGCGAGCAAGCCGGTGCCCATCTGGGCTCCCGTGCACCCCCCAAACCCCCCCTGGGGCAGCACAGCCCCCCACGTGTGGGGATGGAGGGATGATGCCTCGCTCCAGCCGGGCTGGTTGTTGTGGCGTGGTTCTGGCAAACAATTCCCAGCCCCGCAACTCTATTGACTTTGCCTTAAATGAGCAGATTAATTATTAATAGCTCGCTGGGGAAAATGTGGTGATCGAAGCGGTTTTTTTTTTTTTTTTTCCTGGGGCTCCCCTGGGCGTGGAGCAGCCGCGGCGCCAGTGCTCAGCTGCCTGGATGAGATCCCAGCCGGAGGATGCGGCTGCTCCGGCCGGTCCCCCACCTGCTGACCTTAGGGGGGGTCACCCACCCCCTAAGGATGCCCCGTGGGCTTTGTGCCTGTGTCCCAGCGTCTCCCCTGCTCCCTGGGGACACCCCAGAGCCTTCTTGCGGGTTTTTTTCTAGAGGAGCCTTGTTTATTAAAGCCGAAGCCCTACAGCAGCTCTACCCGAGGCACATCCACCCCCCACTTGCTCCTACAAGCCCACGAACACACTCTTCCCACATGCCCAGCATCACACGGGCACGGTGCTCCCTACCCCCCTGTCCGCATCGCTCATCCGCTGCTGCCAACACCCAGACCCGCGTACCCCTCAAAGTCACACACACACACTCACACACACACACGCACACCGCACCCCTGAGCATCACCTCAGCCTTTGCTTAAGCCGCTCTCGGCGGGTCGTCCCTCTCCTTTCCTGGGCTGCCCCGGGCGCAGGAGGCGCGGGTGGCGTGGGGCAGGGGCACCGATGCTGCTTCGACATGGAATAAGCTCGTCCCGGGCACCTCCCCACGAACGTCGCCTTGTCCAAAGCCTCCCCTGCCGAGCCGCGGGGCTTTACGGCATCGCCGGGGTCCTAACCCTGTATCGCTGGCCTGGGCAGGTGGATAAAAAAAGAAAGAGAGGAGTGAGAGTTGCCTCCCACAGGGCTGCGGGGCTGCGGCCGGGCACTGCCCGGCTCCCCGGGACCGCCAGGCCAGCCCTGGGTGGCCGCTGCCACACCGAGCCTCCCGTCTCCCCACCCACTCGCGGTGGCACAGAGGAGCCATTCAGCCCGCTGCCCTGCCGGAGCTGAAAACAAGGGGGCCGTTTGTCTCCATCTGCGGCGCCAGCCTCAACGGGGACATTGTACCCTCCGGCCCCACGCCCGGCCCCTCTGCCAGCCCCCGGCCCACGGCGGTGGGAGCGGAGCGGGTGGCGATGGCCGGCGCTCGGCGGTGGCACCCAAGCTCTCCTCCTCCTCCCCGTGGAAGCAGCTCTCGCCGCCCGCCATCCTCCTGCCGTGCGGGTTGTCACCTCCCATCGCCCCGACTCACCTCGTGTCGGGGAGCGCTCCTTGAACCCTGATCCCACCGCCTGCTCCCCGGGCTGGCCTCGCTGTGCTCTGCCGGCTCCTCTCGCTGCTCCCCCGCAGCCCCCTCCCCCGCCCTCCCTGCTCTATCTAAATGGCTTTTATGGCCTTAATGGCAGCAATCTGTGCTCTCCCCCTGCAGTGATAAGTGCGGTGCTGCTGCTGGCCTTTCCCCTCGTCCCCGGTTCCCCCCGGCTGCAACCCCTGCGCTGGGACTTTGTGCACCCCACTTGGGCTGTGCCCACGGAGTCCCATCCTGTCACGATGGGGGGCGAGTGGGTTCTGCGGCCACAGCAGGGAGGGCTCAGCACCAATCTGGCATCCTAATGGTGCGTGGCAGAAAAGCGGCCGTTATGTGCCCAGATCTGGCCTTGGCACTTGCCAGTGTCCTGGAAGCCAGCTCGCTGCTGCTAAAGGCCATGGTGGCCCCACATGCCAGTCCTGACAGCCAACAAGCAGTGGCTGTGCCACTGCCCAGAGCCCCGGGGCTCAGCTGGCAGCTTAACCCGAGGGAACCGTTCACCTGTGCCTAGTCCCCACCCAGGTCTCCCTGTCCATGACAGAGGTGTTTGGGATTCCAAACTCATCCACGTGGGGCTGGGGTCCCTCTGATAAGCCCTGGACAAGCAGGCAGCTCTTGCCCCATCACAGGCAGCTGCTGCATCCTGCCCTGCAGCGGCAGGACCAGTTCTCATCGCGGGGTTAACCTGTGCAACTCTGGCACAGCCCTAGCAGTGCTGGGGGACGAGAAAAGCTGGAATATCCTCTGTCATCACAGGAAGAGGGAGGAAGAGCCACCACCCACCCGCAGGTGCTTGCCCTGCTGGCACGTCCCCACTCTCCTGGGACAGACACCACCTGGCATCCCCAGCCCCGGATCAGGGAGCCCGTTCAGCTCCTCAAAATTAAAGCCTGAGGCCGTGCTGGGCTGACCGTTGGCAGCGGAGAAGAGCCGGCGCCTCCAGGCAACGGATCAACAACAAGAGAGCAGGCGAGCGCACAAGCGAGCGCAAGTGCGCACTCCCCAGAAGTCAGTGCTGGGACTCGCCCCGGGGAGAGGCAGAAGCTGCTGCTGGGATGGGCGCAGGAGCCTTGATGCTGCTCAGAGGCAGAGTAAAGCTTGAGATTGCAGCAAGCAGCAAGCACGCAGCTCGCCCGAAGCCCTTAGTTGATGCATTTCCAGTCACATCCAGTCCCTGCTGGAGTCACGCCCAGGATTTATCTCTCATCTCCTCCCCCTGCTCCCCCACACCCAGTTGTCAAGGGTAATGGCCTCTGCGTGAAAATAACCCCAACGCCGGATTAAATAACACCCCCGGCTCCCCCCCCTCGCCTGTGCAGCTCCAGACGCTCACCTTTCCATCCCCTCACTTGTGCTCGCCCTGGAGACAGCAGCGTGGGGGTGCGGAGCCATCCCACCCCCTCCCCACAGGACGCCTCTTGTAATTCCAGCTTTTGGGAGGGGGCTGCGGCAGCTCAACACAGGGGTGCTCGCAGCCTCGGGATGCTACGTGAAGAAGCTGGGGAGTCACGATTCCCCCCCTTCTGCTCCCCTCTGGGTGCAGAGCATCGGGAGGGCTGCAGCACAATGTTCCCCACCCCAAGGACCCGGTTACCTGGGAGCAGGCAGAGCGAATCCCCCCCCCACGGGACTCAGGGGTACAAAGCAAGCACTCACGCTGGAAGATGTGCCCACTGGGGACGCGTGGTCGGAGCTGGAGATCCTGGGGGCTCTGGTGAGGAGCACGGGAGGCTGGGCAGGGGGTGGCACACCCCGGCCGGAGCAGGGCTCGGTCCCACCGGACACTCGCTGGCCAAGGTGATGTCAGGAGCCTTTATTATGCGGAAAACCGTCATTAGCATCGGCGAAAGAGGGGGAACCGGTGGCCGGAGGGGTGACGCAACCGGTTCGTGGTCACCTGGCTGGGCAGCTCTGCCCAGCGGCCCCGCCGCCCTTTCCTGATCTGCCGCCCGGAGCGGTGCCCGCTGAGCCCGGGAGCGAGCGGTGGGCGGCTGCACTGCTGAGGGGTCTCACTCCGGGGTGGGAGAGCAGCGTTGGCTGCAGCCCCAGGGGCTCCCGAGCAGCAGAACTCCCTCCGTCTTTACAGGTGAAGTCGAGGAAGGAGGAGAAAGAAAGGAAGGGTCAGCCTTCCGACCAGGAGGAGCTGCGACAGAGGAAGGGAGAAAGACAGCAGGACAGACTGACAGCAAGACAGACAGACGGACAAACAGAAAGAGAGGGGAAGGAAGAGGAAGGAAAGGAGGAGAAGGGAGAAAAAAGAAAGGAGGAGAAGGGAGAAAAAGGAAAGGAGGAGAAGGAGAAGGGAGAAAAAGGGAAGGAGGAGAAGGGGGGAAAAAAGGAGGACAAGGGGGGAAAAAAAAGGAGGACAAGGGGGAAAAAAGGAGGACAAGGGGGGAAAAAAAAGGAGGACAAGGGGGAAAAAAGGAGGACAAGGGAGAAAAAAAAAGAGGAAAAGGGGGAAAAAAGAGAGGACAAGGGGGAAAAAAAGGAGAAAAAGAGAGAAAAAGGAAAGGAGAAAAGGGGAGAAAAAGGAGGAAAAGGGAGGGGAAAGGAGGACAAGGGGGGAAAAAAAAGGAGGACAAGGGGGAAAAAAGGAGGACAAGGGAGGAAAAAAAGGAGGACAAGGGGGGGGAAAAAAGGAGGACAAGTGGGAACAAAAGGAGGAAAAGGAAGAGGAGCAGGTGGTTATCAGGGGGTCCCTGCCTGGGCTGTTGTTGCTTACTTGGGGTTGTTATGGGCCCCCCCATGCTGGCAGTGAGCACAGGACCTGTGTCCCCCCAGCACTGCTGTGAGGTGGGGTGACTTCACCACAGCTGGGAACAAGGTGACCTCATAAGAGCTCCATGAGCCACCATGGCTTTCCCCACAGCTGGGCATGAGGGTGCCCAATAAAAGCCCCATGAGATAACCAGAGACAAGGTGCCCCCATAACAGATCTTTCCCCATGGCTGGGGACAAAGGTGTCCCCAAGAAACCATTCTGATGGCACCTTCACCACAGCTGCAGACTGCAGGCCCAGGAGCTCCAGAGCTGGACAAGGGTGTCCCACCAAGATGACACAACCTTTACACCCCAGTGAGCCCATGCTCACCAAAACCCCCCTAGCCAGCCACCCCCATCTCAGGACACCTCTCCCTGCCCCGAGTTGTGCCCAGGGCTGAGCATCACCCTCCTCTCTCAGGACAGCCATCAACAGGTCTCAGGCCCACATGGAGTCCCCACTGAGATGTTGGTGGGTGGCCCTTTTGGGGAGGAAAAGCAGGGTTTAGGGAAAAGCTGGGGGGAAAAGTTTCTCCCTGTGTAGCTTTATTTCAGCCAATATCCTCAAATTAACTTTTCTTCACCCCAAAGATAGTTTCCCCTGCCCTCAA
>VYZU01041334.1:0-15699 GCA_013401355.1 Ceyx cyanopectus | reverse complement strand
AGTTTATTCTCACTGCAATGACTACTGCACATGGAGATATTAATACTAGAACAAGTCATATGAAATTACACACCCTTGCAGCCCCATCTTTGTGTTCAAGGAAGCATTGCAGAGCACGGAAGAGAACATGCAGAGAGGCTTGCAAAGCTGGATCCTAGCAAGACCTATAGGCAAGGATGAGAGCCATCCCAAAAGACTTCCAAGTCTTCCCATCAGAGAGTTAGTGTTCCTTTCCACAGGTAACAAAATAATAGGTTGTTTCTTGCTGTTTTCCCAACATGACTGCATTCTTTTCTCTATGCATGTAAGTGGCTTAACCCAGACTAGGATTTAGTATAACATCCTGGTTAATTTATATGTTGTCTCTAGCAGGTGCAAATATCTTAATAAACATATTTTTAAACATGGTCTGTTCTCTGCAGCAGGCGAATGGCTTCCTGAAACAATTCCAGAGTGAAAAGCTGCAGAAAGATTAGGAGGAATGAACACCACAAGGTCCACCAAAAAGAGGGTGCCTGGAGTTAGGTAAAAACATAACCTGGTTAATCTGTTGTTAAATAGAGTAGAAAAAATTCAGATGTAATATTTTGGGTCAGTAGGAGCACTAGTTATAATTAAATTACAACTATATTTCATTTGAATCCTTTATCTTTATTAAGATAGGTTTATTTCTCAGTGACTGAGTAATTTAAAACAAGGAAAACAATAATGTATACTACTTGATGATGTCTAAGCTTTTTCTTCCATCCTAGTTCTCTTCATTTACACTTTTAACCATTTTCCTTCCCCTAATCAATAAAATAAAAACATCAGTGATGACATCCCAATTTCAAGGCATCACATGAAAGTTCATTTCTGATAAAAAGCCATTATAGCAAAAATACCTGACCTGTTTCTTTCCAGAAGACACCCATGTTACTTCACTTACCCAGAGGAAACAAGAGGCAGCTGATACCCTGGGGGTCTTCCCACCTGTAAACCAATTTTAGACAGCAGGGTCACTCTTCTCCATGAGTTACTATGCCTGTGCCAACTTGCCCTGATACTAAAAAGCCACAGTGTGCTTTTTTGCTTGCTTTCTTTCTTTTTTCTTTTTCTTTTTTTTTCTTTTTTTTTTTACAAGAAAGAGCACTATGCAAAAGGTGAGGGGAAAAGGTCCACCTGCAGATCTTAAGAGTGCCTCTCCCCACCTCCCCAAAGTGCAGAGCAATATTGCCAGTGCTGTCAAAAGTTATTAAAAGGGCCCATGTGGGAAGGAGCAGAGTGCTGCTCTTTGTCTTCTCCCCAGTCATAACTGGGTCACTTTAATTAAATCCTGTAGGTAAGACATCCACAGCAGAAACATAAAGAGTCCAAAGACCCAGTTCAGATGATACTGATTCAGCCCCGACTGGAAAGGGTTAGCAGAAGAAATACTAGTGGATGTTTAATTAGGATTTGAATGGTAGGGATTGAGCATTAGGCTGGGGTTTGTTTAGGACTCCTGTGCTCAAGCACTGAGGTAATTTCACATTGTGCTTTGCTGCGTCCTTCCCCACGCTCAGCCAGCACCTTGTGAGAACTAGAGTAAAAGCTCCACCTGGAGACAGCAGGAGCCTGCCTGCTTCCCTACCTGCCTGTAGCAGACGCTACCGGCCAGGATTTGCTGGGAGAGCAGGGGGCCCAGGAGTGCTCATAGCCGCTTGCTCACCCGCTGCAGCCCTGGCACTCCCTTCCATCACTTAGCACCTCTAATTCTCTGGTCCTGCGGGGAGGCAGGCATGTGCCGTGTGGAACAGTGAATAATTACAGGTCTGCAGAAGGGTATGGAGGAAAAGGAGGCTAAGGAAAGAAGGAAATCTTGAGCCGAAAACCTCTTGCCACCCCCTGGCCACTGTCCGTGGGAGAAGGTATATACTCAGAGCTATGTTTGGATCTGGACCACCAGTTACCCACTGTCATTTGATTAGACAGTTATCTCTTGCACACTGCATCCTTCCAGTATGCTACAGCCTGCTAGTAGCCAACATGATGCTGTCTCCAAGCAGAGGATCTCACTCTTTCATGCAGTCACGTGAGAAGATTTTCTGAGAAAATAAAATTAGATGTGATTCTTTGCTTCGGTTTGAGGCTCCTTCTCCAACCCCTCTGTCTAATTTGCATCATCTCAACTGATTGCTTTCCCAAGAAAGTTGCTGAGGTCACTGGTATAGCAGGATGAACAGGCAGGCAAGATGCAGCTCCTGGGAATCCCTCACTTGTCTTTGTCAAGGACAGATTTTGAAATCCTGATCCTGAGTTGAAGATTTCAGCTTGGTATAATGCTTCAGTGCCATAACTAATGTGTAAACTGGTATTAAGCCTCAGAGTTGTGGGTGCTGTGAATTAAACAGATTGTCTTCTTTCTGGCTAGTGACTTAGGTACAATAAGTACTCCCAGTAATTGGAACGCAGCTGTCCAGATTGCCAAATTGCTGGAGTGGCTGCTGGCATGGTTTTGGCCTGGGCTAGCCAGCAACATCCCAGAGGACTCCTGGGCACAGCCTGTGATTTAGCATGGGCCAAGGATCCTTTCCCATATGCAGCTTGCACAGAGCCACTTTGGTCTGGAGGGAAGAAGAGCTTTATTTCATGGAAGCAGCAAACTGAGGACTAGGCGACCTCAATATTCTCTGGGAAGCAAGGTTCAGTATTTAAATAGTCTTAAACTAGACTGGCTTGTTATTAGTGGAAACCAAGGCCTTGCATGTTATTAGTCAGCAGATGGTATATAAATGTGGTGTCAGGAACCAATATAGCACGATCCACAAAAAGCAGGAAGATGATTAAACAGGGAAATGAAACAGAGCTGAGGAATGTCACAAAAGAGTTAGCACAGAGGGACTTGGATCCCTAGCAGCACAGGGGATTTAGACCACAGGAAAAGGCTTTGCCAAGAAAAAAAAAAAAAGCAAGCAGTGAGTCTGTAAACAGAGCTGACCACAGGGGATAAGGATGAAATGGAAGCAGACTTTTTACTATCTCAATCAGAGAGAAAAAAAGTGACAAGAACTGACTGAGACGCTGAAAAGTGAGTGATATACTATTGCCAAGAATAATGCTCAAAACACTGTAACAGCTGATAGAGGTACTGAGCGTTGTGAACCCAGACAGAATGAGACTTCAGAGACATCTCTCGGTTAAAGAAAAAAACAACCAGCAACCTAACCAGAAGCCTTCACCGACAGAAAAGGGAGCAGATGCTAGTGCCGAGAGCACTAGACTCTGCAGGTGACTTTGGAGACTGGCATCAGTGACTCCTGGTGAAAAAGGCAGGTGCAGCTCTCCCCTGGAATACAAATGCAGTAAAGTAGTCTGTCCTTACCCCAGCATACTCACAGTGAGCCCTCATCTTTCCTGTATCTAGGACAAATTAAGTCCCTCAAGAACTAGCCCAGAAGGGCCAAATAAAAAATTGTCTTTAATTTCCTGGCCCCTCACATCTGCACAAGAGAAGGTATTTGCCCTGCTCTGATTTCCCACTGTTTCTCTGTTCCAGTATTCTCATTTCCATCAGTGTTGTTCAGACTCAGCCCGATATGTTCTGGGTTTATCATTAAAATAAACCTGTATCAGACTCCTCCCAGAGAGAATATCAGGTAATTTTTGTTCTCCAAGGAACTGAGAGCTCTTTACTCATTACTCAGCTTTCTGAAGAGATTCAGCCTGACTCATATAACCTGCTTGCTCAGCTGGCTTCAGGCAGAAGCCTCCTAGCCTAGTCCTGGTGAGAGGAGCCTTCTGTTCCATACCCTTCAGGCAGATGGAGAAAAAAAACTATGTCCATCAGAACTACACCATGAAATGTGTAGATACCCAAGTTATATCCAAGGAATATCAGTTATATATATATATCTGTGTGCAGACATGCAGGGAGCTGCTCTTGGGTGAATGGCCCTGGCTAGCAAACCATGCTTGCATCACAGTACCCAAGTGGCTTGCCATCTCCCAGAACTGGCTGTCTCAGCTCTGCCTTGGGCATCTCATCAGGATTCAACAGTGTGTCATGGAAATGTATCCAGAGAAGAAGGCTCTCTACAGCCCCTGGCAACCCAATGCAGTGCTTAGCACAGACCCAAGAGGAGGTTTCTCTGCTGGTAGTGGGTCTATTTTTATTTATTCCTTTCTGCATCTATACATTGTCATACATAATTAGTTCTTCCACAGTTGTTTTTTTGCATGGGATTTTTATTTTTCCCATTGGAAAATTAAATTTAATACAATAATTTATTTTTCCCTCATTTTAGCATGTGCCAGTTTATTTTTTTCTTTTCTCTGCACAGTCAATCATCCTCCTTCCCCATCTTTCTCTCTCCCTTCAGTTTAGACCACTCTCACAACTCTCTGCAATACAGGCTATCCTCTCCCATCTCTTTCCTCTCCTTCCCTCCCTCCCTGACTTCCTACCTCCCTCTTCTTTCCTGTCTCCCTCCGTCCCTCCCTTCTTCCTTCCCTCCTCCCTCAGTATAGGCCAACCCTCCATTTCCCTCTCCCTCTCCTGTCAGCAAAGCAGTTTATCGGCAGTTGCAGTCTCATCTATCAGTCCAATTCATCTTTCCCTTCAGGCTTTGGGGGAGAGCGAGAGGAAAACCACAATCTGCCTTCCTAAAGAAACCAGTGGCAGCCACAGGCATTAATATGAGAAACTTGGGAAGGTGTCATTTTTCACTCAAGCTGACATTTAAGCTATTTCATAAATATAAAATCAAACCAAAGGCCCAGATGGGCCTCCACCCCCTCCTCTTTTGACTAAGAGTGGCTGTGATACTCTCTTCACTAGCTTAAAACAAGGGGATGACAGGAGCAAATCCCTGGAGGATGAAGGCTAGAAGGAGCAACTGTTCTCAGCAATGGCACCTGTGATGTTTACACTAGTTTCAGCAAAGAGCCACCAACCAGTACAGGAGAGCCATCAGTCACTACTGGTAGTGTCAGGTTTTCCGAGGTGGGATTTCCCTCTGAGTTCACAAGGCAATGGTGTGGATATTTTCCCTGCTATCCCCACAAGGGATGGTGGATCTCTTTTCCATCAACAGCTCTCTTATTGCCATAACTGTGTCACACAGATGGAGAGCCTTATTTCAGAAGAAAAGGAGGTATAAATCTCTGTTCCCTGTCCTTCTTAGAAATCTGTACTTACACCACCTCAGTCCCTATGCAGCCTGTGCTTCATCATGGATATGAAACACCTTGGCACATCCCATCCCAGGGAACTAGCAGTTTGCAGGAGCGTTTACTGGACCATATGGGAGGGATGCAACCTCACCCTCCAGTCCACTTCCATTAGGAATCAATGCTTTTCATAACTGGGATGAGAAAGTGATGTCACGGGTACCTGTTCATGACCACAGATCTCAGGAGCAAAGGAGGTATATCCTGCTGCCTCCTCCTCTTGGTGTGATAAGCAGGGGCTCTGAGTTTGTCTGCAGTGTCTGCTTTGTTGTGCCTGCCCTGCTGGCACTGCTTCAGTTCAGTTCCATCCCCCTAATTCCCTACACATTCATACTTTACATGTGGGCAAGGGGAGAGAGCCACAGCCCAAGGAGAGGAGACATGGATACAACATATTTTTATATGCTGCTAGATACTACTGGCAGTGATACAGCTCCTTGGGATCCAGGCATTAATTACTACTGTCCTGAAATTGCTTGCCTACATAGGATATGATAGCAGAAAACAAACTCCTGAGGCACTGAGCTCTGCCTCTTGTCTTCACCATGTCATACAGTCTCATCCCTCAACATGGTGTGCTCACAGCACCATACACTGTTAGCCCCTACAGTAACCCTTGAAGAGCTACACTCAGACTACTCTCCTTTGATGGACAGAAATAATCTAATTCCCTGTACAAGTTTAGTTCACTACTTTTGTGAGGATAGTGAACTTCATTTAAAGTAGCTTTTCTTTTCTCCTTCCTTTGTATTTGGCCCAATTATGTGTTTACAGAGAATAATTGTATCTCCCTAGTCTCCTTTTGCCTAGACTGAACAGGGCTGGCTCATTTCGTCTGAAATGATGGGCTTTACATTCCCCTGATCATACACTGTTCCCATATTGGCATTTGCTCTAGATTTAATAATTCTCTCCTGAAAATGATTGACAAGAATGACACCTACTGTTCCAGGTGATGTCTACACTTCCTTTGTACAACCACCATGGTACTCCCCTGTGTATAGAATGTGCTTCTCCCTTAGCACATCCTAAGATCTCATTTACCTCTATCATGGCCATTTCAAGTTGTGGGCTCATAGTTGTGTTGTGATTGACTGCTACAAGTAAGTCTGTCTCCAGTTTTCTTGTTTCAAACTGATAAGCTTTCTGTCTGCCAGTGGAATGCTTGCTGACAGTGCCCAAATCTGCAGCCTTCCATTTCATGCTGCTGTATTCCCTCCCATTCCTGTTAGCTAAATCCTTACAAAACCTTGTGTGATATTCTGGTGATTCTAGGCATTGATGAGGCTGCCTGTTAACCCAGTGCTAATTTTAAGCCAAAAGTCATTATTGAAAACATGGGTCCAAAGACCAAGGTGTAAGAATTTATCTATCAATCTCCTTTCAGCATAGCTGCCTTCTTCCTCTCTTTCACCAAGTCCTTACTCACGTTACAATTCTTGTAGTAATCCTCATCTTCCCTCATTTAACTAATAATTTCCCAGGTGGCACCACACTGGATTTTAATGAAGTACAGATAGAGAAGATCTACTACTTTTCCCTTGTCTAGAACATCAGTTACCTTATCAAAGACAGATATCGAGTTAGTCTGGCACAATCTCTTTTTGATAATGGCATATTGCACTATATCCCATTTTCTATTCCATGTCTTCAATTATTCTTTCTGACATAATTTGCTCTGAATCCATTTATGCCCTTGAGGAAAAAAATACAAGCCCATAGCTGCCTATATCACTCTCCCTCTCTTTCTTAAATATGGGTACTACATTTGCTATAATCCAGGCAGAGGAACCCCCAGTGATTGAACAGATTTATTAAAAACCCCATCTACTAGACCTACAATTTCATGGGCCAGTTCTTTTAGCATGCTGGGAAGGGTGTTTTCCTGGCCTTCCTGGTTTGAGCACAGTAAGCTCTCTGAATTGCTTCTATTTTGCATATAATCATTGCCTTTTCAGTACACTTATTCCAATTAGTCCACCTGACTTTTCCCCCCACACTTTATATTTCTACTCTTAGGGGCAACATATCCCTCTAATTTAGAGCTGTGCAAATTTTTCTTAGTACATACAGAGGCTCCACTTTAGTTATTTATTTATTATTTATAGCATTCAGGATCCTCCTGTTGTTTCATTTCCTTTTGCAGGGACTAACTCAGTTTGACTTCTGGCAATTCTCACTTCATCCCTGCACTTTCTGACCTCCCAAGACATACCTTTCCTTTGTTGCTTAATCCCCTTTCCAAGGCTGTCTTGATGTGCAGGTGGACTAGGCAGTTATCAAGTGCAGCAGACTGCTGGGGGTGGGTAATAAAAGGGCCACAGACCTATGGCCTTTGTGGCCCCTACACACCCTGCAGAGTTGGCCTTGCTGCAATGGTGAACAGGCAGGGCCAGGGTGGCTGCTACTGCTGCTGGAATATGCCTTCTGAACATATTCTGCTGCTCCTACCCTCTGCTCCTCTGGAAAGCAGTCAGAGAATAAGTTAGACCTCTCAGTCCTGATTCTTTGCTTCCCTTCCTGGAGGCACAAATCCGCCTTTCGCAAATGCCACCAGAAGCAGTAGCCCTAGAGGCACATATGGGTAACTACTTTGGGTTCAGAGTAGAAATAGGGAACTCTTGTAGCTCCTTTGGTGCTGTGGGGAAATAAAGGCAGATCTGCATTTTAAGGTGACAGTGGTTGCAAGGGTTTTGAGTGGTGGAGGGAGAAAGGAAAGTTCCTTTCTCTATCTACAGTTCCCTGAAAACTTACAAGACCTTTGGAGCCTCCCAGCTCATCTTGTCTTTGCTCACCTCACATATGCTCTGCACTGCTGCCACAAATCAGCTTCTTTGTTGTTCATGTTTAGGGATGGCAGCATTCAGAAATTTGTTAATACCGTAGACAGCATGATGCTTCTGCCCTCCTCTGTTCTTTTTAGGCTTGAGGTCGAGACATTTTTAAATCTAAGCTTTTTAAAGAAGTTGGTCATTCATATGCTCCAAGTTTATTCCCTTTTCCTGGGATGCAAATTCCAAACCATTTTGTACTACCCACTTAAATGTGTTCCCCCACACCCTCTTTTAAAACCTCTTAGCTCCCAAGTCCAGCTGACTAAATGATTTCTTTGCTTGCGCAAAGTTTACCTTTAGGAAATAAAAGGAAACTCTTCATTATGATTCATTTTTATTTCTCCAACCACTCAGTGTGAACTGAGCCATATAGCTGTAGGACTTGAAGGGACCTTGAGAGCTCATGTAGTCCATCTCTGCCCCAAGCGATGATGAGCTGTCCAGACCTCCATCACTCCTGACAGGCATGTGTTTAACCTGCTCTTTTAAACCTCCGCTGGCAGATACTCCATAACCTCCCCAAGCAATCTGTTCCTTGTATTACTCTCTCTGCCCTCAAAAAGTGTTCCCCAATGTCTCATCTGAATCTCTTTTCCTGCAATTTAAGACTATCATTGCTTGTCCTCTCTACCAGGGATGTAAAGAAAAGGTTATTGTCTTCACGGCAGCTTCCTCCTTCCTTATAAACCTTGTTAAATCTTCTCTTCCCAAGCTAAGCAGGTCCCAGCTCATTCAATTTTTCTTCACTCATTGTGGTTTCTACATCTCTGAGCATTCCTGGTCTTGTTTTCTGGACTAAGTACAGGAAACCTGCATCTTTCTCAAAATATAGCATTCAAAACTTCATGCAGTCAAATCTAAACAGAAAATGTGTTAGTTCACATACCTTACACATGACACTCCTATTTATACATCCCAGCATGATGTCTGACTTCCTTTGCAACAGGTGATTTACTATTATTGACTTGCAGGTAGTTTGTGATCCCCTCTAACCCTCTATATTCCTCTCAGCAGAACTATGCACAGCCGCTCCCATTTTGTGCTGGTACTATCGATTGCTCCTCAGCACCTTGTACTCGTCTTCATTGATTTGCATCCCACTTTTTTTCAGATTATTTCTCCAATCCATCTGGATAATTTTAAATTTGAATGCTTCCCCTGTACCATATAAGTGCTTTTCAACAGGGTTTCTATTATTTATTAAGGGCATGAATTATGCCATGACCGAAGTTATCAAGTGACCATGGTGCCCAACTTGATGCATCCTTCTAGTCCCCCGGTGAATCAATGATAATTGTTTTAGAAGTACAGTTTTCCAAACAGTTTTGAATCCATATCATAGTAATTTTATCCAGGCTGCATTGCTCTAGCCTGCTAATGGAAGTCTCACATACGGCAGTGTCAAAACCTAACAAGTTAAGGTGCTTTGTCGTTATCTACAAGGCTTGTTACCTGTCAGAGTAGGAAATCAGGTTGGCTTTATACAATTTGTTCCTGACAAAATCAAATTGCCTGTTATTTACCATGTTGCTATCCAACTCGTGATCAATCTATTGTTAGGTCCCACATAAAGCTCTCCTGCAAAATTCTCTCTGCTAACTGAAATCAAGGCCACAATAGCAGCGCTTTTGATGAAGCTCAGTGATTATTTGGTGATGAAGTCTTTTAGCTATCACATTCAAGAATAACCAGGCCCTACTTTTATTAATAGCACTTATTTTACAATCTACATTTCAGAAAATACAGTCTTCTAAACTGACTCAAGTCCCAGTTATATTTTTGTCTCTCTCTTATACATACTGAAGAGCTTTATGATCCAATGAGCTAGAACAGACACCCAGGGGTAGCATTTTTTCCAGTTTTTCCCCAAAGTGATTTTAAGCCAATTCTCCTTTAACTTTGCCAGTACTTCTTTGCCCATCAAACCCTTCATATATATGCATAATCCCAGCTAAATTTATCTGTTTCTATCATTCCTGAAAATCATATACCCTTCAATACCTATGTTCCAGACATGACTGTTACTCTCAACAGTTTTCTATAATAACAAGTTAATAATTAATAGATATTTTGCTTTTTTTCATGTTTCTTGGACTAATGTTAATTCACCTTGGCTGTTTCAGTCTAATATTGCCCATTTTTCTAGCTAAACTGTGTACAAGAGTTGCCCAGGTAGTACCACTAGTTTCTCTACTGTTCCAGTAAACATCTGTACTCCCATTTTATTCACCTTTTCATTTTATCCTTTGTTGTACATCTATTTCTAAATATCTTATTTTACCCGGAGTTGTTCTTTCTGTGTATTTAACAAATGAACACAGGGACAAATACTGTACAAGCCTTTCCCAAATTTCCACTCTGTTTCCTGGACTAAGACTTTATTAATTGTGCTACTCCAATGCTAGAAATCAGTCTCTGAGGAAAACAGGAGTTGTCTCTCCCTGAAGGATGGCTCCCCTTTTGGGAAAGTCTCTCAGTGGTCAGGTTTTCTGAAAACTTTCCCAGTAAGATCAGCCTGGTGGCTCTTACTGTCTTTGTGCACAAAATAAATCCCAGTGCAGTTCACCTGAGCTTCACTTACTATACTAAGCATTTTCCTTAGCATGACACAAATATCTGTGGTGGGATTCTGACAGCAGAAAAGTTTGTGATAATGTGGAAAGCAAAGTATGCAGTCACCTGAAGAGCTTCTCCAAAAGTCTGGAGATTTAGGACATCAAGAATATTTAAGAACAATTATAAATATCCTTGAGAGAAAATTGAAGGAGAATAAATTTTCTGTCAAAATGCCTAGTCTCATAATATTAGAAGATATTATTATAAGTCAGGGGAAAATGACACAAAATCTCTTGAATTGTAGCTCAGGAATGAAACCAGCTTATATTCCTATAGCACCTGGAACATGATATCCATAATCANAATCTGTTCCTTGTATTACTCTCTCTGCCCTCAAAAAGTGTTCCCCAATGTCTCATCTGAATCTCTTTTCCTGCAATTTAAGACTATCATTGCTTGTCCTCTCTACCAGGGATGTAAAGAAAAGGTTATTGTCTTCACGGCAGCTTCCTCCTTCCTTATAAACCTTGTTAAATCTTCTCTTCCCAAGCTAAGCAGGTCCCAGCTCATTCAATTTTTCTTCACTCATTGTGGTTTCTACATCTCTGAGCATTCCTGGTCTTGTTTTCTGGACTAAGTACAGGAAACCTGCATCTTTCTCAAAATATAGCATTCAAAACTTCATGCAGTCAAATCTAAACAGAAAATGTGTTAGTTCACATACCTTACACATGACACTCCTATTTATACATCCCAGCATGATGTCTGACTTCCTTTGCAACAGGTGATTTACTATTATTGACTTGCAGGTAGTTTGTGATCCCCTCTAACCCTCTATATTCCTCTCAGCAGAACTATGCACAGCCGCTCCCATTTTGTGCTGGTACTATCGATTGCTCCTCAGCACCTTGTACTCGTCTTCATTGATTTGCATCCCACTTTTTTTCAGATTATTTCTCCAATCCATCTGGATAATTTTAAATTTGAATGCTTCCCCTGTACCATATAAGTGCTTTTCAACAGGGTTTCTATTATTTATTAAGGGCATGAATTATGCCATGACCGAAGTTATCAAGTGACCATGGTGCCCAACTTGATGCATCCTTCTAGTCCCCCGGTGAATCAATGATAATTGTTTTAGAAGTACAGTTTTCCAAACAGTTTTGAATCCATATCATAGTAATTTTATCCAGGCTGCATTGCTCTAGCCTGCTAATGGAAGTCTCACATACGGCAGTGTCAAAACCTAACAAGTTAAGGTGCTTTGTCGTTATCTACAAGGCTTGTTACCTGTCAGAGTAGGAAATCAGGTTGGCTTTATACAATTTGTTCCTGACAAAATCAAATTGCCTGTTATTTACCATGTTGCTATCCAACTCGTGATCAATCTATTGTTAGGTCCCACATAAAGCTCTCCTGCAAAATTCTCTCTGCTAACTGAAATCAAGGCCACAATAGCAGCACTTTTGATGAAGCTCAGTGATTATTTGGTGATGAAGTCTTTTAGCTATCACATTCAAGAATAACCAGGCCCTACTTTTATTAATAGCACTTATTTTACAATCTACATTTCAGAAAATACAGTCTTCTAAACTGACTCAAGTCCCAGTTATATTTTTGTCTCTCTCTTATACATACTGAAGAGCTTTATGATCCAATGAGCTAGAACAGACACCCAGGGGTAGCATTTTTTCCAGTTTTTCCCCAAAGTGATTTTAAGCCAATTCTCCTTTAACTTTGCCAGTACTTCTTTGCCCATCAAACCCTTCATATATATGCATAATCCCAGCTAAATTTATCTGTTTCTATCATTCCTGAAAATCATATACCCTTCAATACCTATGTTCCAGACATGACTGTTACTCTCAACAGTTTTCTATAATAACAAGTTAATAATTAATAGATATTTTGCTTTTTTTCATGTTTCTTGGACTAATGTTAATTCACCTTGGCTGTTTCAGTCTAATATTGCCCATTTTTCTAGCTAAACTGTGTACAAGAGTTGCCCAGGTAGTACCACTAGTTTCTCTACTGTTCCAGTAAACATCTGTACTCCCATTTTATTCACCTTTTCATTTTATCCTTTGTTGTACATCTATTTCTAAATATCTTATTTTACCCGGAGTTGTTCTTTCTGTGTATTTAACAAATGAACACAGGGACAAATACTGTACAAGCCTTTCCCAAATTTCCACTCTGTTTCCTGGACTAAGACTTTATTAATTGTGCTACTCCAATGCTAGAAATCAGTCTCTGAGGAAAACAGGAGTTGTCTCTCCCTGAAGGATGGCTCCCCTTTTGGGAAAGTCTCTCAGTGGTCAGGTTTTCTGAAAACTTTCCCAGTAAGATCAGCCTGGTGGCTCTTACTGTCTTTGTGCACAAAATAAATCCCAGTGCAGTTCACCTGAGCTTCACTTACTATACTAAGCATTTTCCTTAGCATGACACAAATATCTGTGGTGGGATTCTGACAGCAGAAAAGTTTGTGATAATGTGGAAAGCAAAGTATGCAGTCACCTGAAGAGCTTCTCCAAAAGTCTGGAGATTTAGGACATCAAGAATATTTAAGAACAATTATAAATATCCATGAGAGAAAATTGAAGGAGAATAAATTTTCTGTCAAAATGCCTAGTCTCATAATATTAGAAGATATTATTATAAGTCAGGGGAAAATGACACAAAATCTCTTGAATTGTAGCTCAGGAATGAAACCAGCTTATATTCCTATAGCACCTGGAACATGATATCCATAATCAACCAAAAAAAAAAATTATGAGAGAGAGTAGGAGAAATAACAGAGGGAGATAGGGCTCCAGAGACACACTATTAAAAAATTATATTTAGAATCTTTGAGTCTCCAAGGAACAGCAGATGCACAAGTTAATTATACTACCTCAAAGGGAGATTTCCAAGTACTATTACCTAGTGGGATATTTCCACTTGGAAACACAGACTTGACTCTCTACATGCTTGCATCTCCCAAGATCTTTTGCAATTTCAGAAGGCAATTGTGAATCTCTATCATTATGGGGTGTCAGATTTTACATGTAAGGTGGGAGTATAGCAAACATGAGCTGTGTCTTATGTTTAATCCAGTGATTTAATAGACCTCAGCAAAATTTGGAATCTCCATGCAAAAGGAAGTTCTGCAATTTCAAATGNACAACAAAAAAAACCAAAACAGAAATCTCAGTGAAAAATTGTTCATTTTAGTTCAATCAGAATGTTTTGTCTGTATCTTAAATTCAGTGTTACATTATACTGTAGTTTCAAAGAGAAAATAGGAATCCAAGCAAGAGGTTATAAAAAAAGCTTAAATGAAACATTTCAACCTACTGGAATTGTTGAAATGTTTTCTGAGGGAAATTTCATCAACTGGGGCACATTTCTACAGACCCTGAAGCTTTCATAATATCAGCATTTACAAATGGAAAATAGTTATAAAAAAAAAAAAAAAATCAAGTACCTCTCCTGTTGAGTTTCTTACCTTCAGCACTGGAGGTACAATCACTGTCACTTGTGTCACTAAACAGCCTTCTATGTATGAGCAGCAGCAATCTCAGCAGTTCCTCTGGCCAGATAACTCAAGAGTGCACGCAAATTCATGTGGTTTCACACCTACAGACTGCTACAGGTCCACAGCCTGTCAGAGCAACAGACCTACAAAGCACAGTGTCTTTTGTTAGGTTTGAATTTGCTATATGAGGTGAAATTTCTGCTGAAAATGATTGGTTCTTTCTGATTTTGAAAAGTGTGGCTGTCCCTCACAGGACGACAGAGGATGAAGATTCACTGCACCAAGCTCTGCCATGCCACAGAGCAGAGGAAAATGTACTGGCCACTCAATAGCCCCAGGGAAAATTCTCTTCCTCTGAGGAAAAGCTTTCCAAAGGAGGGAGATGACAACATCAGCTTCCTTCGAAAGCTCCTCACTTCTCTCTCTTTCCAGCACATGAATGGTTCATGGGTGATTCCGCTCTTTGGATTTAACAGTTAACCACCACAATGTGTCTTATCTTATTTTTCCCTCATATTTTTGAAATTATTCTTTTTTTCTTTGTTGTGCAGTTCCTCTTGCCTACATTTCTAGAGAGTAATAAATACATTAACAAATGCAAGTCTCTTCCTGTCAAACCTGGAAATCAGGAAATCTGCAAATTTAGAAGACATAACTCTACAAATCACAGCTGCTGGGATTCAGCAGATGAAGGACTTTGAGATACAGCAGTTGTATTGTATAGTTATCATCTGGGTGAAACTTATGGTCTGTTGCTGCATTAGATCTATCCTCCCTGCTCAACAGATCATGTACAGCCTAGGAAAAGTTCTTGAGGGATATAATCCATTGCCAACTTTTGCCATGGAGACCTTTCTTGCTTCGTTAAGTGACATTGAAGTGACTCCCCTTATCTTCAAAGAGAAGTGTTTCACTTCAGATCAAGTAGTGGTCTAGTATCACTGAAGAGTGAGTAGGACACAAAATGGGTCACAATCTAGTAACTAATGAGCAGGCCATCTGAGAACTTACTACAGCTTGCACTTCACTGACCATTTTGGGCTAAGTGAAGGATTAATTACAGTATGGACACTGGGATTTGCCCAAGTAAATACAAGGACATGGGCTGTAGAAATTTACATCTGCAGAAGCCATTCTAAGCTTCCCCTGTAAGTCAGTAAAGCTCTAATCAATAGAACTAATGCTGTTTAGGGGGCAGTTCATTGCATCCTAAAATAAACACCTATGTTTTATCTGCTGAAACACTCTCCTCAGTAACCATTAACAGTAATGGCATACAGATGTCTAGCAGGAGTGTACCTTGTGGACATAGACACCTGCACTGTAGATACCCATGGCTAAGTGAGACAAGTCCTCCCCTGCCTTCCTTTCTGAGCTATAAATGGGGCTCTGGTAGGCCACTGGGGAATAGGTTTGCATTATCTGTGAACAATTTGTTAGGGACTTCGCTTCAATATCCTCTTGTAGCTAATGGTCTGTTCCATTAATTCTTAAGGTTAAGGTGACCTTGCAAAGCTAAAGAAGTGCATTTCTCAAATAGCACACAGCAAATATATGTATGCACACATTTAGATATTTGTGAAAAAAATTAACCCTACCTCT
>VYZU01041295.1:8763-25876 GCA_013401355.1 Ceyx cyanopectus | reverse complement strand
CCAGAAAGAAATAAGATGTGGTGATCTACAAACCTATTGTTCCCTCCTGTTGTTATTATCCCAGGATTTCCATGTTCTCCCATCTGATTTTCAGATGCTTATTTCAGGTAGCCTATGCAGATTATCCAGAGTTAAAAGCTATTCTCCTCCCACAGGTAAACTAATGGCAAAGTTGGATCACTAATATGGGATAAAAAGCCATCTGATTCACCAGAAAAGACATCTGGTAACTTCTGCCACTTCAACAAGATAAAATCCCAGTTTATTAATAACAGCTCCTTGCACAGAAAAACAGCAAATGCTAAAAATGTAGGAAATACTGCAGTGCTGATGGCAGAACTGGGTGGTCATACACAAGAAAGAACGTAATAGATTTTCTTTCAGCAGGATTGAACATCATTTAAGTCCTGAGTGAGGGAAGTGGGATGCCTCTGCCAATCTGTCCTTGCTAGACTGTTGGAAACCAGCAATTTTAGATTGCTGAGAGTGCCTGCTGAGCAAAAAGTGGAGTTGAGGGAGAAAGCAAGAGAGTGGTGTCACAGGTCAGGATTGAGCTGTGCTGCACTGCCAGTTGTATTAATTAGCCTTGCTTGCACACTCTTGCATTCTAATCAATATTATTCAGCTTTAATTTAATTTTCAGTAACCTTTGCAAAACACCCACACGTTTGGATACAGGGAACTATGTCTGGAGCATTACTGCATGGAGAGAAAGAACAATTTGTTCACAGTCAAAAAGCAGCTTAAGAAAAGGCACCATAGATAATCAGAAGCCTATTCTTTATCAGCTATGAGGAGCTGTCAAGTACAAGCAGCATGAAAATATTTATGATCATTTGTATCTGCTTGTAGTAGGAGAAGAAAACTATTGGCGTTGTTCATTCAAAGCAGAAAAGAGCTTTTCAGGTCATGCCCATTAAGTGGCTCAATGTTCTGTTTGCCTGACTCAAGGGCTGAAGGACTTTTTTGAACCTAAAACATGAAAATAATGAACACTACTGCACCCGGTTTGGTCCCTGGGCAACACCACTGGCCACAGACCTCCAGCTTGACTCTGTGCCACTGAAAAAAACCATGGAATGCTTCATGAATTTGTGTGTCATCACACATTTGTGCCCATCTGTGTACAGGGGTGCTCTGCTCAGCTACCACAGGGCTCTCAGAAGTGCTCTCCGTGGCCTCTGTCAGTGGCTATGCTGAATTTTAACTGCCAGTCCTCCAGGCCAGTGCACCAGACTAAATGCTCTTATATGCATAGCCAAGAATATATTATTAGTCTAATAAAAAAAGTAGTTCAATAAAAAAATTACTACAAGTCTGGTTGTACAACAGTACACTAAACCAGTCCAAATTGTCCAGTTAATACAGCCCACTTCCAGGAAGGAACCTGCTGCTCAGCATCCACCCCACTGTCTGTGGCTGTTCTCCTGCCTGGCTCCTCTGCCTCCTATGGTCAATGGCACCAGTCTGCTCCAAGAAGGAAGGGAGCCTGGGAGGAATATGATATTAATGTTCATTGTTTTCCACCTCATCTTCTCCAGGAGAAGCATGACTGATGCTAAGGGCTTCTTCTTCCTTGCTCTGGATCTGCCTGGAATAATTTATATATGTTTTCTAATGCAGTCTGCTTACTTTCCTTTTCCTTTTTAGCTTGAAATTCCATGTTTTACCTGAATTGGCTCTATTTAGCACATCTAACTTATGCTGGAGGCTCACTGTTTGTTCTCTTTGTTATTCTTAAAACAGGTTTACCCCAGTCCACAGGGCTGTTCTCCTCTAGTGACATAACTGACCATGTGTGGTTTGTGCTTAGAGTCCTGGGACTTCTGGCATCAGCCTGCACTTGCACCTTGAAGGCCTCTACTGTCAGTCAGCCTGGGCTTCTACTTTCAGGGACTCTTATTACAACCCTTGTTTTCCTTTAATCACTGTAAAGCTGCAGCTTTCTGATAACCTAATTAATGTTTTATTAGCATAACCTAATCACACACACATCCTTGCTTTAGACCCAACTCTGACTTTACAACCAGAACAACCTACCAGAAGAGACGTTCAGCCACGTTCAGCACAGACAGAATACTCCAGATCTGTGAGCTTTGGTGATATCCCTGGTAAATCACACATTTATGAACACACACGGTGCAGTTAGGGATAAATCATGGTCACTTCTGTGACCAACATCAGCTGAAAAAAGCTTTGTCTCAGCTCTCCCTCCCTGCCATGTCAGCACTGCTGCTCTGATTTGACGTCCTCCAAGTGGTGTCTCATGACAGAAGCAAGTGATCCACACTCATGATCTCTGTGTCCTCCTTGGAAGACTCTGCAGTGACTCAAAATTTGCCTTTGTGATACATCAGAGAACCTTCCACTGCTGCTTGGAGCACAGGAATTACATTGATGTACTTCCAGATGGATGTTTTTTGGTACAAGGCACTGGTCTGTAGTTCCCCAGAACCTGGGATGTCCCTGCAGCAGCTGGCTGGGTTGGGTTTGTTGTGATCACTGATACACTGGACTGGCCATGTGGATGCTCATTACTCTGTCTTTCACAAATCAGTTAGTATCTTTGGAATCATCTTGTAGTAGTTAGCACCTGAGCTTCCAAAACCGTTGTTTTATGGTATCCCCGGCATCCTCATGTTTCATTAAATGCCTTGAACTACCAATTTAAAAAGCAGAATTTGAAATGTATGTGAAGTCAATCCTGCTTTGCTAATTGCACATCATATTGACAGGGACAGTTCAACTCAAGTTAATGCCTCGGTGTTTCAGAGGGAGCAAGGAACATATCTATGACATACCCAGTTCAGCAAGGACTTTGTGTTTTGCTGTCAGGGTCACCTGTACCTCTCCTGGCCACTCTAAATTGGTTGCTATCAGCCTTTTCCATTGGGAATGACTTGCGTCCTGTAGCACAGATTTCCTTCCCACCACCCTTTGTGATGGTGTCCAGAGTAAGTACTGCCCCAGTGCAGAAACAATGAGGTCAAAAGGTGTCCACTGGGAAAAACACTCACTGTTGCTGCTACTGCTGCTGTCACCCAAAAAGACAGGCTGCAGATGTATCTGGAGTGAAGGTGGCTGCTAGAAGTCCACATGGAATGAAATATTCTTGATCATTCCCAAGGAAGCTTACTGTTGGCAAGCGTATTTCCTCCTGAGTCTACATCTGCTTAACACTGAAGGGCAGGTGAGGTAAGCTGCTGGGGAAGGAATACCATTAGCATAATCTCTGTTTAATTAAAGCAGTGCTATGAAGGTACAGTGTTGTCCTTGACAAATGACGGATGAGATCCTTCTAGCATAAAGCAAATCAACATCTTCTTACGTGTGGGTTCCACAGCCCACACAGCCATCATATTCTGGAGGACTGAAGCCTAAATAGGTCATACTGTGTTGAGGGAAGAAGCTGAGGTGTGTTCTAAGTACCCAGCAATGCACAAACCTGCTGTCTTCTCTCCATGTTTCCTTCTCCAGGCTTCATTGCTGCTGTGCACTGGGGGGTGTTACAAATTCAAGAACTGACAGAAGAAAATGTACTGTAAAGAACAGTTTAAGCTGACAATGAGTTTGGAGAAGTGCTCAGAGGCATTAACCCATTAAAGCACAGATTTTCTAAATAAACTAGGAAATTACTGTAACACATCTCTGTGTTCTTACTTTCAAGTTTATGTGCTCAATTAACTCAATTAACTTTTGACTTAGGAAACATTCTGTTAATAAGCTGAAATGTTTTCCATGACTATTACTGGATGCTAATAAGAATAAATTACATCAATAATGATGTTTTGCCTAGGTTTTTTCATTTCCAAAATGTATTTGAGAAAAAGACAAGAATTACACTTGTCCATTTTAAGTCTCACAACAGGATTTATTGGTGCCATCTACTGGCTATTTAGTCCTTTTAAATTTCACCAAATTATGAATAGTGTGTTTTAAATGCAGAATAATAAGAACATTATGACCCTTATAACAGAAACAGCCAATAGCAAACTATGTAGTTGTCAAATCTGTAATATTTAAATTGCATTAAGTCAAACTTTACAATGTTCCAACAGCGTAATTTGGTTATGAATCTTCCAGATGTGCCAAGAGAGGAAAGCTTGGGCCAGCAATCAACTGTTTATGAGAAGACTCCAAGCACTAAAGCCGCACAAGGACAAACTTCTTGTGTCTCAGAGGTGGGCTTCTTCCTGACAACCATCTCAGAACCTTCCTCCCTAGTGCATCAGCACGTGGGGCACTGATGTGCTCCCACAGGAGCTAAATGTGGTCAGGTTGCTCTTTGCCTTTCCTGGAAGGGTGTCCCCACAGAAATTTGGAGGAGAAAAAGGTGCTTCAGTTCATAACCCAGGTGAGCTGACAAGATTCCTGCCAAGGATGGGTTTAAGGTGGCTGGATGATATCTCACTAGCACCACAGCTGTGGCACAGGCAATAAAAGCCAGAACTTGGATGGGAGCTGCTGTCAGCCACTGTAGAAACCCCCTCTGCTGTGTTTGTTGGCATGATCTGAAGGTGACCTAGGATTTAAACAAGACTCTAAATTGCTGAAACTACTTGTTGTAAAAATTGCTAAACGGCAATAATTTGAAGTGGTGCCAGAGAAAGGTCAGCAAATTAATATTACATTAACTGAAATGTTAACAATATCTCCAGTGCCAGGTGAGCAAAGTACTTACACGTTCAAGTAGTTGCATCCCTAATCAGCAATGTATTTCAGCACATGCTTAAAATGCTTAATGATACTTAAAGGTGCTTTGCTAGAAACCAGCGAGAGTGTTCACATTCCTCACTCTGGTTAGTCAGGACCTTTATAAAGCCAGAAACAAATATATTTAGATCACAGCTCTGAGAAACAACCTCTGGAATAACTTGTTTAGCAACTAGGTTGTGAGCAAAGAAAGTATATTACTACAGTGATTGAAGAAAGGGCTTATTCTTCATTTTTCTGCCTTTTTCTGCTATCTAACTAAACAGATGAGTCTTTAAGAAAGGAAAACAATGTTATTTAGCCATATCTGCTTTTCAGAGATTTAATTTATGGGGCTACAATGCAGTATTTACCCAGTATGATACTAGCAGAGTTTACAGCTAAGGCTGCTAAACTCACAGTGCCCTATTTTCAGATGTCTGTACCTTCCGAAATTTCTGTGGTTTAATTGAAATTTCCACATCTTGGATTTTTGTCTCATTGGTATATATATTGGGTATAAACTGGAGCATAGAAGGTTCCACTTGATCATGGGGAGGAAATTCTTCACTGTGAAGGTGACAGAGCCTGGAACAGTCTGTGGAGTTTCCTCGGGAAGCTTTCCAAACCCATCAGGATGCGTTGTTGTGTGACACGCCCTAGGGATCCTGCTCTGGCAGGGGGGTTGGACTCCATGATCTCTGGAGGTCCCTGTCAACCCCTGATATTCTACGATCTGGGTCAGGTCGGTATAATCCTCGTCTTGATTCATACAGGTGCTAAAATAGTCTCACACAAGGGACTCTGCAGGGGTTTTATGTTTCTGAGAGGCGACGCGGGGGATGATGCACAAAAGATCTGCATCAAGAGAGCATCTTTAGGTGCTCGTGGTCCCCTGAACTACACGTGCAGCTTCACCCTCTCCACCATCCCGAGTCCCTAGGTAAACGTGGCTGGCTGTGTGCACTGCCTCGGGGCACGGCAGCAGGAAGGCAGCGCTGCCTTTCAGTGTCAGAGCGTTTCTACAGCCGCTTTGCATGTCTCGGCAGCCGGTGTTTCCTGCTCCACTGCTGGGGCGCTCGGGGAGCTGCGTGGTGAGACCTCGGGGGGCTCCGCGCAGAGAAATTCGGTCCCGTCTGCCTAGCCACCTTCAGCATTCCTACAGCCAGCTCTCCTGTGTTTGCGGGCACGGACGGGCTCCCGGCGCCGCAGCTGTCTGTGGGGTGCGGTGTCAGCGCCAGCAGCAGCCGCCGGGGCTCTGGAACGCGGTGTCTCCCCGCACCGCCCGCGGGCTGGGCCGGCCCCGCCGCTGCTTCAGCGACAACACCGAGTCGCTTCCAGAGGCGGGACGAGCTCATTGACAGTCTGCAAAGCGCCTTGTTAATGATACAGCGTGTGGCATAGTCAGTACTGAGGAGAGTGATGCCAAGCGCGGCGCCAGCCGTTCTTTGGAAGGGCTTTTCATGCCGCTTGGCCTCCGCGCGTGCCTCCGTGCTTGGCCTCCGTGCGTGCGTGCGGCTGCGGGGACCTGCGCGCCCGAGGAGCGGCGGTGCCGGCTCCCTGCGGCACACGGAGCCCCTCGATGCCCGGAGGCAGTCCCAGCCCCATTCGCACCGCACCGAGCGGCGGGAGCTCCGCCCCTTCTCGCCCGCCAAGTATCGCGCGAGCGCCTCCCACAGCCGCCCGCCCCGTCCCGCTTCGCCGGGCGCTGTGCGGGGCGGCCGCGGCCATCGCAGCCGGCGAGGGGGTGGCTGCGGNCCGGTCCGGTCGCCGCGGGGGAAGCGGGAGGCGGGTCCCGCTTGAGGGGGCGGGGGGAGGCGGGGCGCGGTCCGGGCGTGGCGAGGATGCGGCGCCGAGGCCGCGCCCGGAGAAGCCCCGGCTCCTGGGCCGACTTCTCGGCTGGTTCCCCGCCCGGCCCCGGGGGCGCCGCTTCCAAGGGCGGGGCTGGGAACCGAGCGCCGACGACGGGGCGTTGGGAGCAGCGGTGGCTCCGGGGCCCGGACGGGAGCGGGGGCCAAACGCGGCGCTCCCCCGTGGGCGAGACGTCGCTCCTCGGGCCGTGCCGGGCCTTGCCGCGGGGTATCCGGGGGCCGCCCGGCGGAGCGGGGAGGGGGCGGCAGCTGCCCTGGCTCCTGCGGGGCTTTGAGGAGGCCGCGTTCGGCTTCGGCCGGGTGGTCGCGGTCGGGTTGTTTGGTCTGCTAACTGCTCTGTTCCTGCTTCTGCAGCGCAGGGGCTCGAGGACGAAAGGTCGCGGTGCAAGCGTGGTCAGCAGAGATGGGAAAACACCTGAAGCAGCAGTGAGGAGTGTCTGCCTGCCCGCCCAACTTGCCGGCGCTGGACCCAGCCGAGGAAGATGCGTGTTTTTATCCTGCTGCAGAGCTCGTCTAACTCCTGAGCAGAGCTATGTGCTGAACTTGGGAATCCTGACGAAATGGGAGCGCTTGTGTTCTCCGCAGCTTGCGGATTCCTTCTGGCCCTGGTGCGAGGGCACAGCCTGTTCACCTGTGAGCCCATCACTATCTCCAGATGCTCGGGAATGCCTTACAACATGACTTTTTTCCCGAACATCATGGGGCACTATGATCAGAATACGGCTTCTCTCCAAATGGAGGTAAGTTCTCCCACCTCTACTGCACTGTGTGAACAAACAACAGTGAAACAGCTGCTTTTGGTCATTGAGAAATGGTTCGTGGTGTCTGTCACGCTTTGGTATTAGAGGGCAGCTGATCTTTAGTGATTTGGGCTGTAGATCGTTTGGGAGTGCAGCAGAGCTGTTCGGTTGTATAAGCTCTGTGTAAGGGAGCCCCAGACATCCTCCTCCCCCTCTGCCTTTGGTCCTGTGCTGGAGTGGAAGAGGAATGGGTGTAGCACGGCAGGGTGGCTATTCAGAGCTCTTTGGCAGAGCTATCAGGGGCAGCCCATGCACGTCACTGATGTGCAGAGCAATGCTTGACGTTCTCTGGGGACGTAGTTTATGATAACCTGGGCTGCCTGGACTCGGGTAGTGCAGAAATAATGTTTAGAAGTTGCTCTTTGTTCCTCTCTTAGCTTACGACTATTAAGGGGAGATACCCAAACTTAAACTGACTGTTCTCTATTGTGGCTTTTGTGTTCTGTTGTATTCTGATGGGATAATGAAACTGGACTGAAAGAGCAGCTTTCCTCTTGTGGTGTCTTGTTTGGTGGGGTTTGTGTGGTTTTTGTTTTTAAACCTGAAACCAAACGCTTTTCTTACTGACCTGACTGTAAGAGATGGGTCCCTTGAGAATGTGCCACCTTGCAGAAAGGCTTTGCCGATAGCAATGAGCCTTTCTGGGTGAGAGGCTGGTAAAACGAGTTTTAAACCTGTTTCAATAATGGCTTTTCAGTGGTAAGAGGAGGGGGAACATCTTAACACAGGGCTTGAAAAGCTTATTGTCTTGTGCCATGCAGAGAGACAAAGAGAAGTGAGTTGAAAATTAAGAAGTTTCTGGTTTAGAGAAAGAATAAATTCTAGGGGGTGTTGGATATGTCACCTCCTACCAAAATATAATTTGCATATTATTTACTGAGCTTGGAGGAGGAGCTTGGGTCAGTTGCCAAAACCGGGCTTGTGGTTGTTTTGTTGTCTTGTTTGGGTGGTTGTTGTTTTGTATGTTTGTTTGTTTTTGGGTTTTTTTAGTGTTGCTTGGGATAGTCAGGATTCCTTGTTTGACCTCTAGCTGCCAGCCAGGAAGGACCCAGGCTTTGGGCTCCCATCATGTTGGCTCAGCCCAGTATAGGTGCATGGGAATTACTGGTACCAAATGCTGTGATGCTGTGCGAGCAGCTGAATTCTGCTGCAGATCTCAGGTCAATTGTGGACTCCTGAGTTAGGAAGCAGGCTATGGGCTTCAGCTCTGCAGCCTGGGCAGTGCCTTCTCCAGCCACCCTTTGTCAGGAATGCTTCCTGCAGCAGCTGCTGTTTTATCTCATCAGGTGTGTTGCTGGTTCTTGGTGTGTCTGCACCCCAGCTGTTGAGCCAGCTTTAGCCAGTATTCGTGCCTTCCAGTCATGCTGCTGTTCCAGCGGGGACACCACAGAGACAGTTCTCTAGGTTGCTGTAACTGACTTTTCAGAGCTCTCAGGAGCTTATGCCTACTGCACGGAGGGACCTCCTGTTGCAAGGGTTCCTGGCTTGCCTGTTCTCCTGTAGAACCATGAACAGGCATAAACACTTCATGGTGCTGGGCACTTTTGTTATTTTTCTTTTTTATTTTTCATCCTGTCTCCCTTAGAGGCACCTCTGACTATGGCAGTGGTTGATCACTTCTCAGCCACTCAGTCGGTTGGCTTTGTGCAACACAAGTGTCAGGGTTGGATTTCCCTGCCCTGATTCATTTGCTTGCTGGTGTCTGGTCTCTAATTTGGAATATTCCTCCCTGCTCGAGTTCTGAACTGCTAATGTGTCTGTGCTGATCTGCCTGCCTTTGTTTGTGATTCATCCCTGCTGATTGACTGCTTGGTCCAACTGCCTTTTTCAGACAGCTGTGTTATGGGTGAAAGGCTAATAAGTAATAGAGGATGTTTCTCCCATGTTGTGTGTAGCTTGTGTGGAGCCTCTTGTTAGCAGTTGGATGGGAGTTGATAAGTGATCTGACGGTTGTCCATTGTGGGGCCTTCTGAGTGTGGTGGTCAGAGCCTTGGCTGGACTCCAGGTGCCCCCCAAGCAGCTCCATCACTGCTCACCCCCCTCTCAGCTGGCCCAGGGGGAGGAAAATGAGATGAAACTCGTGGGCTAAGACAAGAGCAGTTTAATGAGGAAGCACAGCCAGCAATGCTACACATGGAAGCCAAACAAACCAGATTTATTCTCCATTACCCATCAGCAGGGGATGTCTGGCCCTCTTTGGGAAGCAGGGCTGGTTCTGATTTCTGAAGTGTTTTCAGCTTGTAGCCCTGAAGAGGCAGTGGAGGTGGAGGAGACTTCTGTTTTTTTAAGAGCTGGAGTTTTGTTGTAATTGGTAGCTCAAACTTCGTTTGGAATTTTAATAGTATGTTGACTAAAATGTCTTTCTTTTGATCCTCAATAGGAATGCTTAAAGGCTTTGGTTTTTAATCCCATCTTGCTCTTCCCCCTCCCCTCCCCACAGCCTGTTCTCAAGACTGGGCATGGGCTCAGGATGGAAACACTGGCTTTTGAGGTTGAGGCTTGCAATATTTTCTGCACTTTATCTTACCTGACTTTGAGCAGGCTGTTCAGTGGTGCAATCCAAGGGCAGATGGTGAAGATTTCTTCAAGAAATAAAATTATTTTGTGCAGAAAGAGCCTTTAGGTTAGTCCTGGCTTTTGCTCCTATGCCCCCTGGAAACTTATTACACTTACTTGCTTGAAGTGTTTACTTCCAGAAAGGAAGACAGTCTCACCTGAAGGTGAAGTTCTCTCCAAAACTGTGGTATCTCTGTGACCTGCTCTGGAGGCTCTGCAGGCATGTTGTTCTGTGGCCAGAAGAGCTGTGCTTTCCATCTGCTGGAGCACAGAGGCTTCTGTACGGTTCCTCTGCTTCCTGGAAAGGGGTTAAATTGGCATTTCTGGGATGGTGTCTTCCCAGTAATCCCCAAGGAGAGGGTGCTGTGAGTCACTGTCTCAGGTGGTGGTTCTCCTCCAGGAAATTAGCTGATCTGTGGTCTTGCATTTCTGTCTCAACTCTTTATGGTGATTTGCTATAAACCAGAACACTGAACGAGGAGGAGGAAAAACTTCAATCTTCTGTCCTCTGTTCCTGGTGTTCTGGCTAGCTTGTCCCTCTGGGATCTTACTTTCTGCAATAGAAAATTCAGAAATTCTATTTACTCTCTCTGTTCCCCCTATTTTATTTACTTATTTATTCTGAGCTTTCAATTTACAGATTGATTTTAAGCTACTCGAGTTGTATTTTATGTTTTGTTTATACAACAAATGCTGATTTTAGGAATGTAAACCCGTGTGGCTTTGTGGTGTGATGATTTAAAAATTATTTTTTTTTCTGAGTGAAAAAGCTGCACAGCAGTGGAATCCCATCCCCTGCAGGTGTTCCCATGCCTGCATCTCGAAGCAGTTTAACACTGCTGCTGCTTGCTGCTCAGGTGGGGAGGCTGAGGAGCTGGGCTCTGACAGTGGGGGGAAGGGGTGGGCACAGTGGAATATTGGTTCACTGCAGCTCAATAGGTGCATCTCCCTCTTCTGGTCATGCACAGAACCAAGTCAGTGCTGATTCCAGAGCAATTCCCTTAACTCTCATGGCATAGGCTGTCAGCATAAGGCTTTATTCCATCCAGGTGGAGAACTTGACTGTCTGTCTGGCAGCTTTTCCTCCTCCTCTCTTACCCTGTTCTGCTGAACTCTGGAATGTGTCCACTGGAGACACCCCTGGAGACTTCCTGACCTAGGCAAGAGCTGAGGGCCTGCAAAAGCACAAAGGCCAGAAGCTTGCCAGGGAATTTTTAAAACAGACTATACAAAACACTGGAAAATCTCCCATGGAGAACAATACAGTACCTCAGAAAGGCTGGAAAAAGGATTCAGAAGTGAGTTTTCCATTGGCTGCTGGGCTCCTGACCGTGTGCCAGAATGTGTGTGTTTATCTGCAGAGTTCAGTGTAACTGGTTGCAGCAGTGGCAGAAATTGTCTGAGAGCTGCACACAATAGTTTCAAACTAGCCAAACCAGTTTGAAGTGGATTAAGAAGCACCTTCCAGAGCTTAATATTGAAGTCTGGGAGTTAAAATTTTTAATGTAAGCACTTAATTTGCATCAACTAAATATAAATATAATTTAATTATTACTTATAAATTTAATATAAAAATTATAAATACTTAATATATTAATAATAAACTATTATAGAGTGTATTTAAAATTATACATTTAATACAATATGAAGATACTTCCAAAAGCTGGAAACTGTGTGTTTGGCAAGCTGAAATTGACGTGTGTGTGTGTGTGTGTGTGTGTGTGTGTGTGTGTGTGTACACACAGGGAGCAGGATGCCGTCCACCTTCTGCAAGTTGGGAGTTTTGGAGCTGTGTGTTGTTCTGTGTAAAAGATTTTCTAGTGTGTTCTGCAAAGTAGATTCTGAATTCATTTAACAAGCAGCAGTTGGCAAATGCCAAATGTGCACACAGAGACTTGCTTCTTTCCATCCCTCTAGTGAAACAGAGCTCCCTGTTGTGGGGCTCACCCATCTTTCTTGTGCTTAAGCTTCTGGTAGATAAGTTCTTGCAGAGAATAACCACATCCTTCACAGTTTGGCCCATGCTGCCTTCTCCAGAAGGGGAATGTACAACCAGATTTCTTCAGCCTGGTGCCACAAAGCACTCGGTGGCCAGACTCTCCACATGTCTGTCCTGCATCCAAAACCAGAAACCAGCCTTTGGGAGAGGTCCTGTGCCCATCCAGCCTCAGGATGGGTACAATTCCCAGTACCCAGACTCTGTGCCCCAGCTCTCTGCTGCTTCTCTTGAGCTTCAAGCTGGAGGATCCAGTGGGGTGGGGGAATCTCTCTGGGGAGTGTCTGGAGCTACAAACAAAATGTTGTATATTGAAGGTTAACATGGCCCACAGGTCATGAGATGAGAGAGTGGAAGGAAAGGTGGCCTTGATTCCTTAGAAAAGGAGAAAAAGGAAAGCTGATGGGAGGGAAAACACTGGAGGGGTCCCAGCCACCTTGCTGTGTTGAGCATGGTGCCCAGCACCCTCCTACGGGTGCTTAGGTGCCTGTGGGTGAACAGCAGACACGGATAAGGGTTGCAGCAGCCTATCAAAGATGCTGGGAGAGATGCTATTCCTGTGTGTCTGCTGTGGAGGAGGATGCATCTTCTCTAAGATGTCTGTGAAGGAGAAAAGCAGATGAAATTCCTTGAGAAGCTGTGAGGTTACAGTGCAGTACTGTGGCTTGTGAGCCCAGTGGGGTGGAGGTGCTGAGGATGTAGCTGTTTTGGAACCAGAGCAGTACTGAGCTGTGCTGGAATTCAAATGAGGAGTTGTTGATAGCAACAGGCAGACTATCAGCAGTATTACTGGTTATCTTCTACAGTGTATTCTACACAAAGAGGTCCACAATAAATCCATTTATTCCTGTAATACATGGCAAAGACGTGGAGAGTTTAAGATTATTTTGAGGTAGTTCTGTTACCACTGTCTAGATGTGATGAAGCTATGTCTAGACTTTAGATATTCTATATTTAGATACTTCCCTTCAGTTAACATAGTATACATGGAGATAAAACCATATATCATCAAAAAACTTTGTAGAAGGTCAGTTCTGTAATGCTTGGGAAAACTCATTTTCTTTTAGACTGTAAATTGCAGAGGCTAGAATATGTGTAATTTAGATCAAGCTATAATTTAAGTTAAAACCACAAAATGCACTGAATTTTGCTAGTAAGCTATTTTGGAAAGTATTGCAATACTTGAGTTTGCTTCAGAATTACTTCTTAGTGAGCTGTAATATTCCTGTTTATATTGCTTTTAACCTTTGCTGTAGTTAAAATTGAGAAATATATGTTGTGTTTTTTTTTTTTTATTTTTATTTTTCCATTTAAAATACTTAAAGGAAATGTGGAACTAAAATGTTTTACTGTAGAATTGTATAGTTGCCAGTTAATGCAGAACAGTCCAGAGCCCTTGGAAGTAAAAGGCAGAATAGCCCCTGCTGTCTGTGTGTGGGTGTGTGTACTGTCAATGGCAACTCTAGTGCCCAGCTGTGTGGAGTATTTTTATTTTTTGGAGTTATCAATATAAATACATACATATATATACATACATATATACACACACATATATATATATACACATACATATATATACATAATATTTTTGGGTCATTTCAAGGGCAAAGATGAAAGCTCCTCTCTTTGCAAACATCCTTTGTTGCAGAACAGCATTGTTTGGACCACACTTCTCTGGGAAAGCTGCAGAAAGGAAAGATGCCCTGTTTAAAAGTAGCTTACACAAAAGGAAAATCAAATTCATGTGCTTTTGATGGTTTTCTCCATCAAATTAGGATGTGTTAAATTCATATACATTCACATCTAAAATACCTTGTTCTCATCAATGTATTTGAGTCCTGAAAAACCTCTGTTGTAGAAGAGTTACCTGTGTAATTTTAAGTCTGGAAAACATAGATTATAACTGATGCTTGCTGCTGGCAGCAGGAGTTGATTTTACCCACAGCTTAGGTAGTGACACTGAGCGTGAGGGCTCTCAGATTTGTTCTTGCCATCCTCAGCAGTGGTTTAGAGGGCTGATGCTGCTCTGGAGTTCAGGGGCTGCACCCACATCCTGCAGCTCTGCTCTCAACAGCTTCCATCAGACGTGCAGCAACAAGACACTGGCTCTTCAAACTGCCTTAGCCTCCTGCAAAATAGTTTCTAAATCCTCACATACCAGCTTAGAAGTGCCTTTAACTTGCCTTTGATCTAAATCCATCAGTAGAACTTCCAATAGGAAGAACCTTGTCTCTTCTCAGCCTTGATTTGCAGCTAATTGAGCTTGAACATGTCATCCTTCATGTAGACTTCTGTTCTCATCACTGGTTTGCTGTGACTTCAACTGGGTGTGAATTAGCAGCCTGAGATTGGCAGCTGATTGATGGTGGCTGGCAGCAGATGACCCCCTTGCCAGCCCATTCAGGGGTGGTGGGAAGGTCTCTGGGTATGGTGCTGTTGAAATGGGATTAAATTGACCATGCCATCCTTGTTCCAGTCACTGAAACAGCTTAGCATTATCAGAGTGGCTGCAGATACTGTGAGTATAGCTTGGTGAGTGGAAAGAGGTGATTACAGCATCTTCTGTTGAGAGCAGTTAAATACAGCCCCTGCCAAGCACACTGTACTTCCTAGACATCCTAAAGTGTAGGTGTAAAATACACTGTGTTTAGGTTTTGGGGTTGTACTTGCAGCAAAGCTGACTGGACAGTGTTTGTGTTTAAATCTGGTGCTGTCAATTATTAAGTCATTAGTTGTTAATTATTAATATTAAAGTGCCCTGCAAGGAGCAAGGGAGTTGGACCTGATGATCCTCATGGGTCTTGTCTGTATTAACTCCTTCTGTGACATTAATCAGCAGAATAAAGGAGAACATGACTTTTGTTTGACGTACTTTAGTAGTTATCCTGCATCCCAAACGTAGAGACACGTGCTAATCCCTGGTAATCCTTTTTCTGTAGGATAAAACTGAGACAAGCTAGGACAGAGCATCACCTCTGCCTGGAATAATGAGCTTGTTTCTGTTGTGCTTTGGACTTGCAAGGGTGCTGAACACAAACCAGAGCAGCGTGCCAAGGCCAGGATTCGCACAGTTCTAGGCTGCAGTTTGCTTGCTGGCAAAGCATGCTCAAGAGCTTCTTTGCACCCAGCCTTTCATTGTGTACCCTGCACCTTTGGTTTGCACTGCTTGCCTGTGTTGCTGTCTGCAGTACTACACCATTTTTAAGTCACTTAATTAACCACTTGGGTAAAAAATGGCTGGTGGTGGGGGTGCTCATGGTGCAGTAACACAGCCTTGCAGCAGCTGATCCTTGCTTGTTATCTCAGCTTTAGACTTCTTGCTTACAGGCCATGCAGCTGGAGGAGCAAATACTTTGGTTTTGGTAAAATGTTGCTCTCATGATTCATCAGGAAATGCAGAGCTATGATTTTCTGTAATGAAGCATTTCCAAATTGCCTAGCTGGAAGTGCAGCCCACATGTAAAGATACCCAGTTGTTAGCAGAGTTCCAAATGAGATTCATTACTTCTTTTGCTATTCTGAAATGGTAAAAGCACCCAGTCTCTGAAAACAAACCTATTTTATAACTCCTATTTGTGTGAGCTTGAGGCAGAGCTTTACATTTTGTAAAGCTGTTTGGTTGAGAGAGCTCCCTGCCTGTAAAATCTCCTGGAGTTCTTTGAAGGACTCAATGCATTTCTTGGAAGGGATGATTAAGCCAATATATTACACTTAATTTTCAGACAGGCTTTGACATGGTTGTAACCTGTGTTAAAGAAACCATGTTGGGAGCCCAAGAGGGGTTTTCTTTCCCAATGCCTGCCTAAAGAACAGGAGGAAAAGTAGGAACACTCAAATATCTTTTTTTCACAATGAAGAGTATTAAGTCATTAGCTGAAACTCTTGTCCTATACCAAAT
Organism: Ceyx cyanopectus; assembly: GCA_013401355.1. Lineage (NCBI taxonomy): Eukaryota > Metazoa > Chordata > Aves > Coraciiformes > Alcedinidae > Ceyx > Ceyx cyanopectus. The sequence goes on along the minus strand of VYZU01041295.1, from coordinate 10,063 downwards.
AAATGACTAGAGTGGTTCCCCCCGACCTCTGAGACTCAGGTAATTCATGAATGCCATAGAATAGGGATGAGTAGTGAATGCACTGAGAAAACCTAGCTGGCTGAAGAGCTGCAGAAAGGTCTCGTGGGTGCAATTTGACAACCAAACGGTGAGTGGGACTGGGGTTGGGAAAAGCAAAGTAATGAATATGGAGAAAAAGAACCCCCACTATCCATAGAAGTGAGCACAGGGTTGTGCTGCTGTCACTCAGGAGTCGTCACCATAAATGTGAGGTCAGTGTAGTCAAGGCAAAGTATGTGATGAAAAAGTATATAAATAAACATTTAAACCATGAAGTGAATATATAAATATAATCTGTAAGTGACACGGGGATGGCAAAAAGCCATGGAAATAGAGTGTAACCTGCCAGCTGTTTGGCAAAACACAAACTGGGCCCAGTTACCAACCCAGGAGCTCCCAGAAACAATTAAAAGTGTTATTTTCTCAGCAGTGCCTGATGGAACGGTGCAATAGAATTGGTGGGATTTTACAAAGGGTCTCAGCATCTATGACTGAAAGGGCTTAGGAGCCTTCTAGGCAGAAAGGGTCTGTCAGTGTCTTCTCACCACGTTAGTGAACAACCTGCAGCTGGTTTCCTACTCCATGAATAGTGGGAAGCTGAGGGGTGCCAGCTGCTTGTGTTACAGGTGCCCCTTGTGCCAGCTGGGCTGGAGAGCTGCCTGCAGGGTGGCCTGTTGCAGGGAGCCTGCTTCTGTTCCCAGAACTGGAAACTTCCTCTCTGAACTCCTGTTCCTGCCTCAGTTTATTTGTTTAGGTGGCTTTGCATTCAGATGAGGTGTGTTCTATAAGCCAGTGACAATGTGCTGTGGTAAAACTCTTGCAAACTTGCAATTTTTGCTTCTTGTGATCTACTTCTACTCTGCAGTGTTATTGTTTAGTGATTCTTGTGATGCTTTAGCTTGTAAATACCTTAATATAACAAACTGGAGAAATTCTCAATCCTGTTGAGATTCTGAAAGGCATTTAATAAATGAGGAATAATAATATTTGGACTTCATGAATCAAAAAGCCCCAAACCTCTGCAGTGTGAGAGCTGAGGAGCACAACACTCCACTTACTACTGGAAAGGTAATGGAACAACTTGTCCTTGCTGCCATCTCTAAGCATCTGGAGGAAAGGAGGCTTCTCACAAATAGTCAACATGGATTCCATAAGGGGAAATCATGCTTGTCGAATTTAATAACCTTTTATGAGGATATCAGTAGATGGTTAGATGAGGGTAGTGCAGTGGATGTGATAT
>VYZU01041279.1:0-11716 GCA_013401355.1 Ceyx cyanopectus | reverse complement strand
AGGCTGGACAGAGGGTAAGAAAAGGAGAGATCTCCATCCCTGCCACACGTGCAGGAGGTGTTTGGCTGATGGTCACTTTGCCACGGGCACCTGCCAGTGCCCGCTGAGCTCTTGGCCTCCAAACTGCTGAAAGGGCTTTTTTTGGTCAAGGCTTCTGTAAATGGCCCTGGGAGAAGAGGCTTCACCCGCCGTGCTGAGGGAGAGGAGAGCTGGGGGGTCTCTGTGAAGAGGCAGAGCCCAGGGCTTGCTGCTCCACAGCCCCAGTTACGCCCAGGACCCCGAGTGTGGCTGCTGGGAGGTGGGAGGAGGCTCGGGGAGGGCTGAGGACCCGAGGATTTGGGATCCAGGGAGCCCAACGGGCTTCACAGGCAGGAGCATCACCCCGAGGGGGGCAAGAGGAGAGGACACAGATCCTGATCGAGAGAGGGGAACACTCAGCAGGGTCTGTGGGGTGAGGAAAGAGGGGTTGAGGGTGCAGAGGAGTGTGGAGGGTGTCTGAGAGGGGAGAGGAGGGTCCTGGGGTGGTGGATTAGGGGTGCAGCGAGCAGCGGCTGCAGGATTCTGAGCACTGGGAAGGGGACGGCACTTGGCTCTGGGCACCCCGAACTGCAGGGAGAGGGGTTCGGGGGGAGGCAGAAGCCGTCCCCGGTTCACCCCGATGGAGAGGGGGGCCGGGCAGGGGGGCGGGGCCTCCTTCCCCCCCTCCCCCAGCTCGGGCACCGCCCGCAGTCCCCGCTCCGGCAGCCGCTGCCCCCCCCCCCCCCATCCGCCAGAAAATGCACCTTTTTCCCCCAAAGGAGCGGTGAGTCGGAGCCCCCCGAGCATCCCCCGCCAGCCAGCGCGCAGGGCGGGCGGCTCTGCCCGGGGGGCCACCGGGAACAATCGGGTCGTGGTCCAGCTCCGGGGGATGCGACACGGGGGAGGGCGCGGGGAGGGATGCGGGGGGTGCCCGCTGGCGGGGTTTGCGGGGCGGGGGAGCTGACAGCACCTCTTCTCGCTCCTTGGGGGGTGGCTCGGGGTAGGATTTGTGGGTTTTGGGGGGGTTGCGGTTTGTTTTTTATACGGTAACTTCCTGAGGAAAGTTGCCAGCCTGCGGAGCCGGCTGCTGAGACCCTGGCGGGGGAAGCAGAGCGAGAGATGCTCCCACCTTCCCCCCCGGACCCCCAGAGTCTCCGGCTCCCCCTGCCCTGCTGCCCCGGGCGAGCGGAGCCATCTCCCCGCCAGCCGCGGCTGCTGGGGGTCCATATGGCAGCCTGGGAGCATCTCCAGGCCGAGGAGCAGCGGCCGCGGTGCCAGCCCTGGGCGGGAGGAGCCGGGTGGGCATCGCTGCCCAGAGCCCCCGTGCTCGGGCCTGGGGGGCAGAGGGGAGCCGGGGGTAGGGGGGTGATGCTTCTCCGCCCCTGCCGTGCCGGGGAGCTCGGGGTAGAGCGGGGTCAGAGCCAAACCTCCCGCAGGGTCTGTCCGCTGGGTGCCTCTCCCCGGAGGGTGCAGAGACCTCCCCTCTCAGCACGCTGGTGAGCGGGGGGCGCAGCCGGGGGGGCGGCAGAGAAGACCCCGCATCGCGCATCTCCTGCCGTGAAGCCAACCCGCCCGGCCGCACCGACCCCATCCTCTCGGGAGCCGTCCCCGCTGAACTCAGACCCCCTCAAGAAGGGAGCTCCGGGAAGCTCTGGGAAGCTCGGAGCCGCCGCTTTGGCTCCGGGAGCTCCCCCGGGCTCGGCTGCACCGTCAGCGCCTCCCCGCCCGGCCGCAGCATCTCCCCGGGCTGGGGAGCTCCGCTGATGCCGGAGGCTGCGAGGAGGGTCCCGTCCTCCCCACACCCCGCTCTCGGAACGCCGAAGGTTGTTTTCGTTGCCAGCTTGCGCTGGATTTTCACCTGCCCAGGTAAAACGCGGCGCTGGGAAGGGCTGGATGCCGGGCGGGGGGAGCCTCGGGGGTACCGGAGGGGAGGGATGGGGAAGGGTCGTCGTCTTTGGGCGTAAATCGGGTGGGATCGGGGCACCGCGTGTTGCCCGAGGCGAGGTGGCCGCTTGGGTTCGGGGGTGGGATGGGGAGGGCAGGAGGTGAACGAGGTTGGGGTGGAGTACAGGTGAGGAGCCAGAGCCTAAATCCCGGGGGGTTGTCAAGTTTGGGATGGAGTTTGGGACGTTTGTTCTGTCAAACGCGCCAGCACCAAGCTTGAGTCTACTTTCCCGCCTGTGGCTCAAGGCCAGGTGGGGTTCCCCCCTGGCAGGAGAGGGATGGAGGATGGCAAGAGCCTCCCTCAGCCCGGGGTGGGTGCGTGGGGGCGGCAGGGAGCTGCTGGGGGACCCAGCTCGACAGTGGGCAGAGGTCTCAGGTGCCCGGTGCTGTCGGGTGCTGGTGCCTGGGCTGGGGGGGATGCCCACGGGGGTCACTGCTGTGCTTTCTGACTGGGACGGCGATGGTTCTGGATCGTGGGATGGTCCTGGGGTGTCTGCGTGGAGCAGCTGCTCTGGGACCAGCAGCGGGTTTCTGTGAGGGGTGTCTCGGGCGTGGGTGGCCACGGTGCCAAAGCAGCAGCGAGGTGCCAGCCCCTCCGAGGTCTGCGGGGGGCACCCCCTGTTCCAGAGGGGACACCCCCTATTCCAGAGGGGACACCCCCCTATTCCAGAGGCTTGGTTGCTGTTTCTGCCCCTCATCGAGCTGTTTTATCATCCCAGAAGCAGGGGAAGGTGTCTCCAGCTCTGCAGCAGCTCATGACTCTGCCCTGACCCTCTGCACCCCCTGAGCTGTGGCTCTGTCAGGCTTTGGGGTCTCCCAGGGAGAAAACCCCTCTGCCCTGTGCCACCAGCGGTGAGGGGTGATGTCTGTTCCCCTCCTTAGCCCTCAGATTTTATTTCCTAGGAAGGAATTGTGAAGGCAGGTCTTGGGAATGGCAGTTCCTCAGTGAAACACTCACAGAGAAGAGCTTAGTTAGCATAAAACGCAATAAATCCCTTCCCCGAGCACCATCGTTTACTTGCTCAGGAAAGACTGATACTGGTTTCTAACAGGAAAATGCCACCTAATTTGATTCCTGTGCTGAACACTGCAGGCAGTCCGTGTCTTCCTGGGTGATGCCTTGGAGATCTGCTCGAGTTGTGCTTAGAGCTCATTAGCAAAGGGTGTTGTGGGGGAGAAAGACTTGAAAGAAAAAGGAAATTGGAAATTATTTTCTATTTCCAATAGAAATGGTGAGGAAATGGAGGCGTTTTTTGAAGGGAAGTTTGTCCTTCTGCAGAGAAAGTCCCGAAAACTTCTATATTTTCATAAGGAAAAAAAAAAAATCCACCAGGAAACATGGCAAGAAATGGAGCCTCCTACTTAGAAACAGGAGTTTTTGGGGACATGACAGCAGGCTGTTGTGGGTAAAGCTTCATGATGTTGCACTGTTGTGGTGTTAATTTGGATTTCCAGCACAGAACAGCTTAAGCTGAGCCTGGTCCCTGCGTGACACGTTCTCAGCCGAGATCTTACTGAGAGTTTTTCCATTTCACACAGGTCTGTGACTGAGCAAAGGGTGGGGGATGAGTCGGTGCCCCCCAGCCCTGCCCCAGCCTCGCTGTTGCTTTGGGTTAGTGCCCTGGTCAGGAAAAACCCCTCCTGCTGCTGCACCCCAAGGGTGGCCCAGAGGGGTCCCCCTTCCCCCCCAGGCCGACAAGGCTGATGTTTCACACCGAAGCTCGCTGCAGTTTCCACTTTTCCTGTTAAAATCCAAACCTGGATGTTTTTCAGGGAGCTGGTTCGTTCCCCTTGTGCCTGAAGCCGTGAGCACCCGAGGGGAGCTGGAAGAAGGAGGCAAATCCAGCTCTTCCCCCTGTGACGAGTGGGTTTGGGGGGCGAGAGTTGTGCAGAGGGTCTGGGGGGCTCAGATGGGTCGATTCCAGGTGCGGTGCTGAAGATGCACCCCTGTGCTCGGGGATTGCAGTCTGGGGGGCTCGCTGTGGCCCGGGGATTGTCTCTCCCAGCACAATCAGGCAGCAAGGGGGGTGCTGGCCGCATTCCCATGGAATCCCAGCCCCCCTTGGGCGGTGGGAAATACCCAGCTCGGGTAAATCCCCTTCGGCATCACACGATGCTTCCCCTGGATGAGCAGCCTCCTGAGGATGGATCCTGCGTACGCCTCGGCGGGGAAAGCCCTGCTGGGGAGGAAGACAACCAGGCAGGAATCGACTCCTGGGGAACGGCATCACCCAAACCCCGCAGCGACCCCGCAGTGGGGCTGCTCCTCTGGCCACTGGCCCCGCTCGAGGCTGAGCAAAGCTGCCCAAGGCGAGGTCTGAGCTGGAAAAGAGGTTGGAAAAAGCAGCAAAGGGCTTTTTCGTCCCTTCTCCAGCTCCTTTGTTAGCGGCTGAGATGCTTCAGTGCAGGTTTGGTGCCTGGAAGAGGAACGGAGGCTGGGAGCGATGGAGGGGGAGCAGCTGTTTAGTATCCCTGCTAAGAAAAAAATAATAATAATTTGAAAAGGCAGCTGTTTTTTCATGCTTTCCCTTCCTCCCCACTCCGTGTCTCACGCCTTGCAGGCCATCCCGGCAGCGGGGAGCGTTTGCCATGGACAACGGGCATGTGAGCAGATCCCGGCTGAGCGGTGAGTACCCCGGGGAGGGTCCGGGGGCAGCACCGGCCGAGCCTCCCCGCTGAGCTGCCCTGGGGAGGGGATGCTGAGCTCGCTGCTCTCTGCAGCAGGAGCCCTTTGCTGCACCTCCAGAGGGGGTTTAGTTTCCCAGTACGGGGATAAAACCTGTAAACCCCGAGGTGCTCATCCCTAGAAAGGGGCCGGGAGGAGCAGGAGGCAGGTTTGCAGCTCAGCTGGGGCTTGTGCCTGGAGTTTCTCAGAAGGGGAGCCAGGAAAGGGTTATTTCGCCTCCGTTCTGTCTCCCTGCCCCAGCCGGGGAGCGTGGGAACTCCTTGGAGCTGCGCAGCACCGAAAACCTCCGTGCACCGGAGTGCCCGAAAAAGCTGCTGCTCTGCCCCCGGCATCCGTATCTGGGGGTGATAAATGACAGATAGAGCGGGTTGGGGGAGGCAGGACCCGGTTCCCACCCCCGGCGCTCCGACCCTCGGGGCTGCTCCCGAAGGGACCCGGCTCAGGCGCTCTGGGTGCATCTGGATCCTGCTGCCGGAGGAGGTTTGGGGTGGGGGGGACACGCAGCAGGTTGTCCCTCTGCTCGGCCTGAGGTGGGACCCTCCTGCCTGGGGCTGCTTCTGGCTCTGGAGCTGGTGCTGAAGGAGGGAGCACCGCGGCGTGACGCGGGAGGACTCCCCGGCGGCGCTCGGGAATCAGCAATATGTCCATTTTTTTTAACGTACGGTTTTTTCCTCCTCCCTTTCTTTTCGTTCTCCCCCTCGCTGTTGTTTTGTGGCACGCTGAGCGATCGGTGCCGGTTGATAGCGGGCGATGGAGGCTGGTGCAATGCAGCAGCTCAACCTGCCATCGCGGGGATGCTCCGTCCTCCCGGCTCTGCAGCCACCAGCCTCGGCTCCCTCCTCCCCGCATCACGGCAGCCCTTCTGGGGGTTCCCAAAAGCCGTTTGTTTGTTTATTTCCCTGTTTCTGCGTTCTCTTCACCCCAGCCCGCAGGAGAGCCGGCAGCAGCCAGGGTGATGCAGAGCGAGCACCCCGGAGAGCGGGACAGATCCGTAGCTGGTGCAGAGCCCCCCCAGCACCCCCGGGGGGGTGCAGCAGTTCACTGACATCCTTGTCTGCTGGGACACGCGTGTCCTTCACCTCCCGGGGCGGCAAAGCCCGGGATGGGAGTTTTTTGGCTGGCAAAGCCGCCGCCGGGCACCGTGCACAGGGTGCCCAAGTGGGACGTGGTGCTTTAACCCCCCTTGGCCGGTCCCACCCGCGTAGTTTAGAGCTGTGTGGGTGCAGCAGGGGCTTCACCCTGTGCCCCGGGGCTGCAGCCGGCTCACGGTGCCCCCTGTCCCCCCGGCAGTCACCACCAGCCCGCCCCGATGGGAGATTGGCATCTACGCGGCCGGAGCCCTGGTGCTGCTGGCAGTAGCTGCGGTCAACCTCTGGAAGCTCTGGCGCTCCGGCACCTACCCCGCACCCTCCCCCTTCCCCAACTACGACTACAGATACCTTGAGCAGAAGTACGGGGTGGCACATTCGGATGGCAAACACAAGGTAAAACGGGGGAAGGTTTTGGCTGGTCTCCTTTCCCTTTGCAATGCATCAGCTGCTGGAGGGGCCTCGGGTTGCCCCAGGGGAGGGTTAGGTTGGAGCTGAGGAACAGTTTCTTCCCCAGGAGGGTTGTCTCAGGCTGCCCAGGGGAGGGTTAGGTTGGAGCTGAGGAACAGTTTCTTCCCCTCCAGGGCTGTCCCAGGTTGCCCAGGGCAGGTTGAGGTTGGAGCTGAGGAACAGTTTCTTCCCCTCCAGGGCTGTCCCAGGCTGCCCAGGGCAGGGGTGGAGTCCCCGTGACCCCTGGAGGGGTTTCCAAGCCCCCCGTGGAGCTGTGGTGCTGAGGGACACGGGGCAGCGATGCCCTGGCAGTGGGGGGGACTCCCGGAGCAGCCAACCACAGCAATTCTGTGATGCTAAAATTATGTCCCACACACCCTCCCAGGGGGAAAAGCCACGAGCATCCCCCTGGTGGAGAGTTTAGGGGATGAGCGCGGAGCTGGTGGGCAGGGCTGGGGAGCTGCAGGAGGTGCAGGGTTCGCTGCCTCGGCAGCTTGAGGCCAAGCAGGGGCCGTGAGGCATCCAAAAGGCACCCGCGAGTGCCAGCTGTCCCCGGCAGCTCCTGCTTTTCCTCTCCCTGCCGGCAGCGAGCGATGGCCCCGGGCACGCAGAGGGTGCTGGACAGGAGCTCGCCCACCCGCAAGACCAGCCTGGGGGCGGACGACACCTTCGAGAGCATCACCGAGCTGGGCAGCCTGGAGCTGATGAGCAGAGACCTGGGCTTGGCCCACTACGGCCCCCTGAAGAAATCCATCTCCGCCGACTCCCTCAGCTCCATCTCCTCCATCGGGAACAACTTCGGGCAGGATTTCATGGTGGGGCAGGTGGAGGTGTCCATGGAGTACGACGGGAAGGCGACCACCCTCCACGTGATGCTGCTGCAGGGCAAGGACCTGCTGGAGAAGGAGGACGCTCGCTTCGAGTCCTGCTTCATGCGCATCAGCCTGCTCCCCGCCGAGCAGATCGTCGGCATCTCCCGGGTGAGTCTCCGTGCCGGGGACCCTGGCCTTGCTCCCTCTGTGGCTGCTGCGGCTGCTGCTGTTGGCTCACAGCAGCAGCAGCCCTTGGAGGAGCTCCCCGGGGCAGCGGTGGAGCCCCGGGACTGGGGAGGTTCTGGATGCGCTGGGGTTGGGCGCGGTCGGCACGGGGTTTTCGGAGCCCTGTGTCGTGGTTTAACCCAACCAGCACACCCTGCAACGGGTGTCCCGTGGCTTGGGGGGGGTCCTGGATAGGTTCGTGCATCGGAGATGTGGCAGAGGCAGGAATTTCTCCCTCTTGACTGGGATGGCTGATGATGTTGTTGTCTCTGAGTGTGGCCTGTGGCAAGTTTTCCTGCTGGACTCTCCCTGCTCCGGGGCTGGGGATGCTGTGGAAGGTGGAGGAAGGCTCTAGGATGGGATCTGGCGTTTTGGGCACGTGCTGCTGGCATCATGTCACATCCCCACAGTCGATGGCTGTAACGCAGCCCGAGCACAGTGCCCAGCAGCCGCTCCCCTTTCTGCAGCAGCTGCAACGTTCTCCCACCCCACGTGGGACCCGGTCCCCGGAGATCACTGTGGCTGATCCAGGGATGGTTTGGGGATGAAATATCCTTTTTTAAGTGCCCTAAAAACTGCTTTTGGAAAGAAGAAATGTCAGTTTTCTTTCTGCAGATGTTTTTGTGGTTTTTTTTTTGCAAAGCTTAGGGTCAGCCAGTTTGATTTAACTGGGATATTCCAGAAAGGAGCAGAAAGCTCCCAGTAAAGAAACCCTTCTGCAGGGCTGGAGGTTCCATTCCAGTGAGCACAGTCCCACTGCATTAGAGTATTTCCACAGTGCCCTTTTAAGACCGTTTTTAAATACAGAGATCGGGCTCTGTATTTATGCTCTGGAGATATTTATTATTTAACACTGTTATTTATAATTCACTGGCACCATTTACTCTCTTCTGCTGTCCTGAGTCGAGTCAGGGGCACGCTCAGTTCTCTTCCCTTAATGCTCCCAGTCCTCACGGGCTTTTAGTTACCCAGCAGCTGACATCTCTGCTGCCCCTTCACCCTGACACCCCCAGTGTCATGGGGGCTGTGGGTGGAGGCCTCAGTGCTGAAAAGCTGAGAGCTGCAGACCTGGCACTTCATCCCCTGGGGGCTCTGGGGGTCAGTGGGAGAGCGTGGGAGACCTGAACTGGGAAGGTCCTGCCTTGTGAGATGCTTCGGGTCCTTCATCCCAGGGATGGAGCTCGTCTAGGAGACATGAGATGACCCATCTACCCAGGGATGAGATGAACCATCTACCCAGGGTCCAGGTGGCTCTTGAGGGGCTGAAACCCAACAGGTTCAGGGCTGAGACGAGGTGTTGAGTGGAGAGAGGGAGCTGGTGGCTCTACTTTGCTCTGCACCATCCAAGTCTGCGGGTCCCCATCCCACAGAGGCACCAAACCCCTCCTAGGGCAGAACCCTGGTCTGCAGGTGGTGCTGAAAGAAATAGGGCTGGAGCACGGGGAGAACAGCCTCTGAAGCTGTGATTTCAGAGCAGCAGGGGACCTGCCTGCTCCCACCAGTGCTTTGGGAGTACCCAGCACCCTGCAGGATGGGGTCCTGGGGAGCTGCTGCTGCTCCAAGTGAAGGATGTGACATAGAGACAGTGTCTGGCAGGTTTGGGGGTTGCAAAACCCATCAGCTCTGGCTTGGAGTGGGGCTGGGGGTGACACCCCCTTGGCCAAATCCCATAGCCTGGCATGGCTGAGGTGCCCAAGCTGCCAGGGCACAGACTGCCCGGTTCCTGAGTCTCAGAGCACCAGACAGCCTTCAATCAAGAGAATTAATGGGCACTGGGGCAGGTCATGGCCCCTGTTTTCTACCCCACCACTGAGCAGCTGCTGCAGTTGGGTGGGAAATCAGTCACACAATCACAGTGTCAGGGGGTGGAAGGGAGCTAGAAGATTATCTAGTCCAACCCCCCTGCCAGAGCAGGATCACCTAGACCAAGTCACCCAGGAACAGATCCAGGTGGGTCTGGAATATCTCCAGAGCGGGAGACTCCACAACCTCCCTGGGCAGCCGTTGCAATGCCTTTGTCCCATGGAGGCCGGGTCCCTCCAGCTGACTGTGCCAGGAGCTGCTCCCCGCGGTTCCCTCCAGGGCCCCCCGGGGTAGATCTGGGGACTCATCCCCCGAACGCGGCGGGTGCCAAGCCCCCCTTTGCCGCGGCAGATCCAGCGCAGCTCCTACGCCGTGGCCTTCGACGAGCGCTTCTCCATCCCGCTGGAGCCGCGGGCGCTGGAGGAGAACAGTCTGCGCTTCTCCGCCTTCGGCGTCGACCAGCACGAGCGCAGCGTCAGCACCGGCGTGGCCGAGATCAAGCTCTCCGACCTGGACCTGGCCGCTCGGCCCTTCAACGCCTGGCTCTACCTGCAGGACACCAACAAGGTGAGCTGGGGCTGGGTGGAGTCCCTCTCCCAGACAGGGGTGTTTTTTTTGGGGGTGTTTCTCCTCCCTGGGGTCGGAGGGTGATGGGATGTGTCCCGCAGGCGGTGGACACGGTAGGGGAGATCCTGCTGTCCCTGAGCTACCTGCCCACGGCCGAGCGCCTGACTGTGGTGGTGGTCAAAGCCAAGAACCTCGTGTGGAGCAACAGCAAGGTGACTGCAGGTGAGTGGGGGATGCAGGTGGGTGCAGGCGTCCCCTGGTCTCCTGGGCTTCCATCCTGGTCCATCCTGCTGTGCTACACTGGTGCCTCTGGGTCAGGACAGGCCCCTCAGAGAGGGTTTTGCCCCTTCCTCATGGGGGACGTGTAACTGAGCCCAGGGTTCTTCTCTCCCCCCGTGCCAAGCAGATCCCTTCGTCAAGGTGTATCTGCTGCAGGACGGGAGGAAGATCAGCAAGAAGAAGACGGCGGTGAAGAGGGACGACACCAACCCCGTGTTCAACGAGGCCATGATCTTCTCCGTGCCAGCCATTGTGCTCCAGGTCTGTCCCCAGCTGGGGAGGAGGGAGCATCCCCTGGCTCCTCGGGGTCCCCAGATCCCTGTGCCAGTGAGGGGTGCAGGAGCTGAGGGGTGGGGCCATCTGTGTGCATAGAGGGTCTGGGGGATGTATGCACAGGGTGGGGGGAACATGGGGCTGGGTGTCCATGGGGGGTATGTATGTGTGGGGTGTGGCTGGGGGTGTGTGTGTGGGTTGGGGGGTATGGGGGGTATAGGAGGGTAGGGTTGTGCATGTGGGTGGGTTTGGGGTAAGTAGGGGGATGTGTGAGTATGATGGGGGCTATAGGAGTATGTATATGTGGGTGTACATATGGGGGGGTACGGGGGCACGTGTAGGGGTGGGTGGGGTATAGAAGGATGTGTAGATAGGGGAACAGCTGCTTTGTGTGTGGGTGGGGGATACAGGGGATGTGTAGGTCTGGGTTAGCACTGGGGGGTACACTGGTGTGTGCCCCTCTGGCTGGGGAGGGTCTGGGGAGATAGATATAGATATATAGATATAGATCTATAGATATAGATGATAGATATAGATGATATAGATACAGATGGGGGACATATAGATATATGGGGGGACATAGATATAGATGGGGGACATATATTGGGGGGACATAGATATAGATGGGGGACATATAGATATATATGGGAGGACATAGATATAGATGGGGGGATGTATATGGGGGATATATATAGATATATTTATGGGGGGGACATATATATGGGGGGGACATATATATATATGTGGGGGAAATATATATGGGGATGGTGTCTGTGTTGGACCCTTGTGACACCCTCTGCTCCCCCCACGCAGGACCTGTCCCTGCGGGTGACGGTGGCCGAGTGGGGCGAGGACGGCCACGCCGACAACACGGGGCACGTCCTGATCGGCCCTGCGGCCAGCGGGATGGGCACCACGCACTGGAACCAGATGCTGGCCACGCTGCGGAAACCCGTCTCCATGTGGCACCCGCTCCGGCGAAACTGAGGCAGCCGGCGGCGGGGTTGGGGGGCGCCCGTCGGACCCCCGCGCACCGACCCTGGCTGTGCCCCGGGCAGAGGGGGGCTGTGCCCGGCCGAGAGCCGCCACCACGCGGTGCCCGCAGCCGGGCGGGGCGGTGCGGGGCGGTGCGGTGCGGAGCTGCCGGCGCCGCTCGGCTTGGAGCATCTCGCTGCCGAACGCACGGAGCGTTGGACGGAGCCGCCACTCTGCCGCTCCCCGCATGCGCTGGGGGGGGCTGCGGTCAGACCCGCCGGGGTGGGAGCCCTCCCTCCAAACGGACCCCAAGCCAGGAACAAGCTCCGCAAAGCGCTGCCGGGCTCCCGAGCATCCCGCGTGTTCTCCCCGGAGACCCCCGCAGCGTCCCCGAGGGCTCCCGGGGAGCGGGTGGGGGGGGGTCTGTGGAAGGCGGTTGTTGGTCGAGCAGGGGGGTTGATAAAGTGCCAGCACGGAGCGGGTTCTCTCGGCGTCTGTGGTTTGTCTGCCGGGGTCGGGACGTTTTCCAGGGGGAGTGGGAACTGAGAGCAATAAGAGCAGAGGGAGCGACTGTTTGTGTGTGTGGGTTTTTTTTT
>VYZU01041247.1:0-45441 GCA_013401355.1 Ceyx cyanopectus | reverse complement strand
TATTAAATTGCATTAAATTTCTCCCTGCCCAGCTCTCCAGCCTGTCCAGGTCTCTCTGGATGGCAGCACAGCCTGCTGCTGTGTCAGCCACTCCTCCCAGTTTGGTGTCATCAGCAAACTTGCTGAGGGTGCTCTCTACCCCCTCATCCAGGTCATTGATGAATATATTGAATAATACTGGACCCAGCACTGACCCTTGGGAGACTCCACTAGTCACAGGCCTAAATTCAGGAGATAGGAACCATCCTGTGGTCTCAATTTAAGCAAGCTTCATGGGAAGATGTTTCATGACAACAGCACCACAACCAGCAGTATTTTGATGTCATAGTTATGAAACTACTTTTTTTCTCTAGTAGAAAGGAGGAAAAGAAACATTCCCATGAATGGTTGGGTACATCTGAAAATAAAATCTGCCTGGGAAATAATTCACTGAGTTTAAGTAAGTGATGAAACAGCATGATGTATAAATTGTTCAGGCATGTGCTGTGGGTAGCACTTCAGTATGTAACAGGGCAGCAAGAAATCTGGAGTTCCTACTGAATAGAAAATATGGAATATATTACTAACCCAGTCCCCTGAGCATCTGATTCAAAGACATGGCTTTAAGACTCTCATTTTCACTTGTGTCACTGAGTGTTGTGCTGTATGGAGGGAAAGGGGTTAAGCTCATCATTCCCTGCCCTGTTATCTTTGGAAAATCAAGGTGCTGTTTAGATCTGTGGAGCTGCTGCATCTCCACAGAGCACTGTGTGCCCAGGGGAGCTGCAGGCCAGGGCCAAAGCAGCACTGGGTGGGCGAGGAGGGCATGGGGTGATGGAGCTGCTGGTCACGCAGAGCCGGGGAGCAGAACCTTTCTGGTTTTCATTTTGCTACCCTCTGTTTCCACTGCCTGAGTGGAGCAGCCTGGGCTGTTTTCCAAGGTGGTTACAGTGATGTGTTTGAAGCAATATCAGTTTCACATTCTCTTTGCTTGCACCGTCTACATCTGCTCCCCAGTGGTGAAACACTGAGCTCAGCTTGGACACGAGAGCAGGGGCACAGGAGGCAGTGCCACAGCACGGGCCAAACTGGAACACACTGCATCAGCAGTAAAAAAGGTCACCTGTCATTTAAAGCTCATTATGATTTTATAAGGAAATAATCTAGAGCGAGACAGAGGCCTCTGGGAGTTGATGTCTGGCGAGATGCATCTGAGAGCGGGGCCAGCAGCTCCCCTGCAGCTGCAGAGGTGCAGCCCCCACACCACACAGGCTGAAGCACCTGTGGGGGGAGCTCCCATCTCACCAGCTCAGAACCTCCGGTGCTTCTGCCCTGCTCTCCACTACCCCAAGCTCTGCAGGACCCAGCCCTGTGACTGTGGCTGTTTGGAGGCTGGTGCCCACTGCCAAGTCGTCATAAGCTGCCTGCACGGAAGTCATCCCAGTTGGCCCCTGTCCCCACCCCGAGGCATAAGATGCTTTTCCCACTCTCGGACAGTCAGATGTTCTGTTTGTGATGGGGGACAACAACTGCTGACACAACAAACCCAGCAACCCCTGCGCTAAACACTTACTTAGCTCATGGTTTGCTCTTCAGTTCACAGCTGTTTCTTTCCAAAGGGGCTGTCAGAATAATCCAGCACTTAATTTTGCATTTCCTTGTCTCACTAATTCTGGTCACTTCTGCTTGTTCAAACCTCCCTGCTCTGCTCCCAAACCAGGCTGTACACCCTCACATGTTCCTGGTTTTGCCTGCCAATTATGAGCAGTATCTTTATATCTGCATGAGTGGCTGCTGCAAATCAGACTTTCCGAAGACGTGCATCTTTCTGCTAATTCTTTTGATTTCTTTGTGTTGTGGCCAGAGCCCAAGAATTAATTTCTAGTGTTATCAGGTGTCACCTCCAGCTACAGTCTGAAGCCAATGAAAGGCTCTACAAAGTGTGTAGCAAAGTGATTTTCCTTGCACAGAGGAAAAAGGTAAATCATTCCTATACTTCAACCATGTCTAAATTATCTGATGTTGGCAGTGGTTCAGACACAATCTACCAACAAATTTGAATCACTACCCCTTCAGTTTCCCTAGGTCTGGCCAGAAAGGATTTTTCTCCCAGACCGTGTCCCATTTAATCTTGTTTCCTTTGTCTTCATCCTTTCACTCTTTCCTTTAGACTTAATTTCTCACGCTTCTCTCCGAGTCATTTTCTCAATCTCCAGTTTGATTTCCCATTCCAATTATCATCCATCTGTTAATAACTCTAGGTGCAGGAAAATTCCAAATGTATCAGATTTGGCTCAGATTTTGGGATTTTTTTTTTTTCTCTTCTAAACAAAGCTTAGATAGGAATTGGAGTCTGAAGTACAAATACTAAAACCTGAGTGAATGAATTTTGTCTCCTGCATTTAGACATCTAAATAAGAGTGGTTATTCCATGACTTTGAATATCTGCAGCTGAAATGTTAGGTGTTGTGTTTAGACATTCATCTCTAAAATGTTTTGAACTTTGAAATTTAAACATTTATGGTGCTTATAATCTTCTGTAGGTGACCCACTAAACTTGTCTAGGAATGAACGCTTCATACCAGTAAAATTTAAAGTGCTGCATTCCAGCCTGGGGAAGGTTTTTATTCCACCCCTTGAGCAGGTTACAGGAGCAAAGATCAACAGTCCATTTCCAGTGATTTATACTCTCATCTAATCTTCCTTTCCTTCACACCAATGTAATGTAGAATTTTAAAGGTAATTTCATTGTGTGTTAGAAATCCCAGTGCTGGTCTTTGAGGTTAAAATGAGGCTGTATCTCCAGTGAAGCACCAACAGTGTTTGAAGAGCCCCCTGTGGCACTGAATCAGGGGGTGCCAGCACAGAGGTACTCGGGGAAGGGTCGCCGCAGCCCCCCAGCCTCAGTGGCTGCTGGGCCCACCCAGGCCAAAGCCCAGGCCAGCAGAACCAGGGCAGGGCACAGAGGAAGGCGATGAGACCCACACAGGGCTGGGAGTCTGGCTTCTTCCCAGACAGATGTAGCTCTCTTTGCCCTTATTGTTGTTTGTTTGGGCTGAGACTGGAGGAAGGAGAACTGAGGGGCAGAGAGAACTGGGGGCCAGAGGCCCTGCACGGGCCCTGTTACTTGCAGATTGATGCCCAGCGAGAACCTGACGTGGCTGCACCCAGGTCCTCACCCTGACAGCCTCAGGGTGAGAACATTTGATCCACAGTGTCAGCCACTGCCTTTCTCTGTCTTTGTCCCCAAAAGTGAGGAATTCAAAGAGAAGTGATGGAGTTCTAATGATTTAGGGGAAAGGTTACAATCGTCATTAGATTACTTTGCATTTTTAGCATCTCTTGAGGACTCCAGCCCAGGTACACACATGCAGAAAAGTAATCTCAGTGATGCCATGTTTCTCATGTTATGGTTAATTAAAGCATTTCTTAGGCAAGATAATGACATAAGAGTTCAAAAGGAGCTGCAAGAGCCTAATGAATAATAATCCCCATTCCAAAGAGTATATAGAAATTTGGGAAATTAGAATGAACTATTGGTCTTCCTAATCCAGCCTTTTTCTTTGGGTTGCTATTCATTAGCTATGCCCCAAAGTGCTTTGCACTCACTGCTGTTCAATTCCATGCTGTTTGAATCTTCCTCTTTTGTTAGACTTTACAATATCCTAATTATGTTTTTAAGTGAAAAATCTCTCTCTAAACCCCAACCTAAACCTCCTTCTCATTTCTCATTTCAAGCCACAGTGGAAACAAGACAATGGGCATTATAGAGCAAGCCGTTTTTATATGACATCCGTTACATTTATGTTTCCCTGTCAGCACTGCCTCTCAGGCTACAGACATTCAAGATCTGCAAAACAAGCCATGATGTAAAATAGCCAAAGGTCCTGGCAGTGAGGCAGCTGCAGTGAGCAGCTTTAGGGAGAATTTTACACTTGGAATTTTCTTTAGCTTTGTGTTAATTATTATTAATTACTTAATTTTTTTTAGACCAACTAAAGGAATATGGTGATCAAAACCAGGTCTGGGGCCAATGACCATGTGGGTTTTATAGTGCTTCTTGCAAACATGGATTTTTGGTTCCTAAATGCAATCTCTCTCTCTCTCTCTCTGAACTCAGGGTCAAGATGCAAGTGGGGAAAAAAAGTAGGCAAGTTGTTTTTTTTTTCCCCCATTAAATGTGATGAAGAACTTCCTTATGCAATTTAAATGGCATGTCCGTGGTGGCATGTGAAAGATTGTCTCCCCACAATGCATTTTTCTTTGTAAACATCCTGGCAGCATGCTTGAGTGAGCCCTGAATTGTCTTAGCTCTGCCTCAAGGGGAAAAGTCAGTTGCCTTTATAATGCTGTGCTGTGGGCTGTTTTAGGCTGGAGGAGGCTCTGAGTGTCCCCTCTGTCCAGCCCCGGTGACAGCTGCAGCCACACGGAGCAAGGCTGAAAATCGATGCAGTTACCTCCTGGGCTCAGCGCCCAAGAGGAGAGCATGGGAAGGGCTGGTACCTGCTCAGCTCTCCTCTTGATTTACAATATGCAGCTCAAATCACGTAGACGTTGGAAGGGGGTCCCCCAGAGCAGTCCTAGCAGAAGCTCAGCATGTAAAAATTTTAAGTGCCTGAAAACAGGAACATTAAACACTTCCAAAGAGCGGCCTCTCCACAGCCCTGCTGGCAAATGACCAAACCTTGAGAGCTCTGCTCTGGTCTGTGACACCAGCTGCTAAAGGGACAAACAACATCAGTAGGTGACAGCTTCAAGAATCCTGAAATGAAGTAGGGAAGAAATAAATTCAATCCCCCAGTGCTATGAGATGCCAGTTTAATTGATTTCATTAGAGCATCACAAGTGATACAACAAAATCAGTAGTTCTCTTCAGTATCATCAGTATTTTCACAGCTGTAACCCACTTTATTCTCAGAACTGCCTAGGAACAGGGGTCTGGCTGCCATGTCCCTACCCATCATGAAGTTAAATACATTATCACACACTGAAAACTCATCACCCCTTGGATTTACATGGGCCTCTTGCCCATGTAGTCAGCCTATGGTCTATTTTGTGCGCTCACACAGGCCCTTGACTAGGATTAGTTATAATGCAGTTTGGCTTTTATAGAAGCCATGGTTCCTGCAGCAGCAGATGTTGGCTGACAGGTACTCGCCTAGCTGACATGCTACATGATGTTCCATCTCACAAGTTCAGTTGGGACCAGCTCTAATAATTACAGCATAAAAAATCTTAAAATATCATACAAAGCCAGGTAAGAAAGACCTGGCCTTTTTCCAGTGGCTGGTAAAGGGAAAGCTGCAGCCTTCTAAGCAGCCTTGGGTATCTCATCAGTCTGGACATTCCCCAGGCATTCGATCCAGGCTAAAAACATTTGTTCTTTGCTTTGTTTTGAGCCCTATGACATAAATGTACAATGAGCCTCTTGCCAGATCCCACGAGGGAAACTCTTTCCGTTTCCCAGGGTAGGAGTCTTTCTCTAAAGAGCAGCCAGCACACGAACCCCTTGGGACCTGAGAGGTGACCTTCCCTATGCTCTGGCAAGCACAGTGCCCAGCACCCCTCCCTGTGCAGGGCTCTGAGATTAGTTAACCCTCTTATCTGTGACTTTGTCTGTCCTGACAACACCAAGCTGCTGAGATTGGAAGCTGGTGATTTAACAGCTGCACTCCTTTGTTCTGGGGATTGTTGGTAAAAAGAGCAACAGGAAATAATAACAAATGCTTGTTGCTTAATATTTAAATAAGAAATGTTTTTAGCGTTTGCTGTCTTTGGAGGGTGGAGTTACAAGTGTTCGTGTGCAACACAATCTTCCTGAAAAATGCCCGAGGGGGTGGGCCCCATGTCCTCAGTGCCCGAAGATACTCATGTCTCACCTGAAGGACCTCTGACTTCTTGACAGATGTGCAGAGCCAAAAATGCATTCTTATTCTGGGACACAAAGAGCTAAGCTCAGCAGTCAGTCTCAAAAGTCTTTACACATCTCCTTGATACCTCAGCAGCAACTAAATTGTCAGCAAGACCCCAGAGAAAAATCCTCATTGACTCTTAGGGGCAAAGATGTTGCCACCCTGACATCACCTACAGCCCAGAGTGGTCTGGGGAGGTGGAGACAGGAGGCAGGAGAGGGACAGCTGCCCTCAGAATTCAGAATGGCTGCGTTCCCGAGTGTCTGAGACTCTATCCCTTGCCTTGATAAGCAGTTTATCCTTTGCAGAGTTTCTGCCAAGCCAGGGGGGCATAAAGTCCCACTTAGGACCCCAGGAGGGGTTCACTGGGAGATGTCTCAGCTCCTGTGATCCGCGGGCTGGGTGGGCCTTGCTCTGCTCCTCAGAGGACAATCTGCCAGGTCTCTTTGGCTGGCTTTGGAGGAACGCCAAGGGTTTATCCCACGGAGAATAAATCACATCAAGTAATGTAATTAGCTCAATTTAGATGCACTATTGACATGACACTAGTGCTTATTACTAATGAATACCCTGCTAGTGAATCATTAATCATGGCAGTATCTCGCTACCGTGCCTACGTGTGCTTCACTGTGCAAGGCTGGAAAGTTCATTTAAGCTCTTGTATTTTGTGGCCCAGTTGTTTGCTTCGCTTTTGACCCTTTTTGATCTGCTATTCTGGATTAGGTTTTTGAACAAAAGGGAAGAATATGAGTAAAGTTTAAAAGGAAGGGTAATGCCAAAGGTAATGGGCATGTCTAGAAGACCTCCAGGACACTTTTCTTGCACCACACTTCCAGTTATGTGCCAGGGAAAGTGTGCAGAGGGCACAGATGTGGTAAGAACTGTAAGAACCCAACTGGCAATGAGCAGAGGACAGAGACCAGGTAGACCCTCAGAGCTGGATTTGGGGGGTGCTCTGGTTTTCAGGCATCTCTCAGAACTTGTTGCTACATCCTGGGGTAGCTGCTTCTTGGTGAAATAAATCAGGGGACTCCAGGTGCATCAAAACTGCACAGACAAGAAGTCTTATGCTGGAAACACCAGCTGGAGCCTCACCAAACCCGACCTGTTTGGAATCTGAGCAGTGGGATGCAATGATGGGGTGTCTTGTGACAAGCTGGCTTGGTTTCTGGGTCCAAAACGATCCAACCTGTGGGATTCCATGGGCCCAGACTCGCTCTGTTCTGCCTCTGCTGTCTGGCTGAAGTATTCCCAATGCCAGCATTTTCCCATGCAGGAAGGAACTCCTTTCAGACAGAGAAGTCTGCCTTAGCGACAAGGAAGTTTTTAATTAAAAAAAGTAATATTTCTCTGGATTTTGGGGTAAAGTGATCAGTGCAGAGCCCGGGTCACTGGACAAGCACCCACAAACACTCTCCTCCTGACCATGGTGCAATCTTCAGCAGCAATTTCTCATTTTCAAACCAGCCCCAGAATCTGTTCCCTGTGACTAGGGACCATGTAGGGTGTCAGATGAATAGACACTCTATAAACACCACCTTAAAAAGAAGAGTTCACTCCAAAAGCTACTTCATTAATAGAAAATCTCCCTGGGGTGGTGGTGCTCCAGGCACACATTTAATAGCTCTGAGCAAATGACCTGTGGAAGCTTTTGCTTTGCATAGCCCTGCTTTTATTTTTGTTAACTGTCCAGCTGAAGAGCAAAAAAACTGTCACAAAGGCAAAATTTTCTCTTATGTTTCAGTCTGTGCATTGCTTTTTCCCATGAGATTCACTAATTGGAAACCAAACAACATTTATTTAAGGGTAAACATTTTATGAGTTGACAGGCACATTTTGTTCTGAATTCCTAAGCGTGGATCTGATTTTGAGCAGGATTTGACCAGAATTGTGTCTCTGCTGCAAACTCACCACCTGGGAGGACAAACTGGTCAGGATGTTTCATGACCTTGACCCTCACCTCTGAACTTTATCAGTCTGCAGAACCAAACCAAATTAATGGGCTCCAACTTGCGTGGCCTTTTCAGCTCACACATTGCCCCCTGCACAGCCCCTTTTGCATCATTTCTCCTCCTCTCTTAATCCAGAGGAGCTGTGTGAGCTGTAGGAATTGGCTAACCCTTGATCTACGGGATTTTGTCAATGGTGTTAGGATTTTAAACATAGTGGACCAAAAATCAAACAGCATTTATGATTAATGAACTGAAAACAGCTCCTCTTGTAGAGAGAAGTTGTTTATAAGCACAACAGTGTGTTGGAAGACCATCCCCTGACAAGAACGAGCCCGTGAGTGAGCCCGTTGCGCGTTGTTTTTCCTGGCTACATGTTGATTTAGCACGGCTCTGTGAAACTGTGAAGGAAAATAAATATGCTTCAGGAGCAAGCAGCACCTGTAGGCTTCATGGTTGCTGTGTGTGCCCTCCTGGGTTCTCTTGCTTTCTTGGATTACTGTGTCTTGGAGGGGACCCCAAGTGATTCCCGGCTCAACAGGTGGTGACAGAAGGTGGAATGATTCTCCTGGGAGCCAGACACACTTTTTCCAGTGTGCTGTGGATCAGGCAGAGCATTGCAATAGGGACCACAGATGGTAAAATGGGAGTGTTCCCCTCCTTATCAAACATACACCAATCTGCCCGTGTGACTGTCCCCAGCAGAGTGTTCCTGGCTGAAATGACAATAAAGGTCCCAAATCTCCAGTCAGATATGGGGGTGTCTGAACCCAACAGGGCTCTGCACAGCCCAGGGCTGTATCCACCCCACGAAGGCTCAGGTTTCAGGATCAGTGCTCTAATTAACCCAAACTTGAAAAGTATGCTAAAAAATGGTTTTTGCCAAACAGAGGAGGAGGAAACGGAAAAGTCATTTCCAGTGTGAACAGACATGTCTGTGCCATAGAGACAATTGGGGTTCGTTTCAGCAGCGTTGTCAGCTGTCACTGTCAGCCCTGGGAGTGTTTAATCACTGTGGTAGTGACATATCCTTCACTATGGGAGGTGCTATTAAGGTGTTGTATTTCCTCCTAAAAGCTCCTGACTATCTCCTTTCTTAGAATGACTGCCCTGGTGTTACCCACTCTGCAGCAAGCAGGGTCCTTTCCACCAGTATTCAGATTTTCAGTGGGTATTTCTTGCCTGGGTCAAAGCAACATTTGACACGTGAGGACTGCGTTAATTGTGATGATATAAAATTCTATGTATGTATCAGAATATGGCTAGATATTTTGAAGGGTAGCTGTGATTATTCTCAAGCTTTCTGGTTTACCTTTGCAGTGGTGAATAGTCTTAATATTTATTTGTGTGCTTGGAGTTTAGATTTCTGTTTCTTCACAAGGTCAGAAAGCTAGAAAGTTTTATGAACTTTCCGTCCCCCCGGATTTGCAGCACCTTGTGCTGTTTGTTACTTACACTGATTCTCTTCCCGTGCAGAAGGATTTCTAAGGGTCTGGGCTGTGGTTTTGTGGTTGATTAATGTTCTGATCCAGAGAAGCACCGGTGAGCTCAGGAGGGTTGGTGACTCCTGCAGTGGCTGGTTCACTCAGTGCCTCTCCCAGTCTGTCCCACTGAACACATGCTTCTCACTAACAAACCCAACCTGCAGACTGATTTATTTTCACGTTAACTAATTAGTGTTCCCTCTGTTCTTCTTTGTCCATCATTTTTATGGACAGAGTGGAGAGATATCACCAAAAATTGAGCCCTGAGTTTTTTGTTACATTTGTTATGGACGGAGATGACATTGCTGCAAATCTGGGACATGGACCCAGTGAGACTGGGCAGTACCACAAAAGATATTTCCAGGGAACTCCTGGCTCTGGTGCAGTGAATGGGAAACCTGCTGCAGTATCAGAACTGTGGTGTTACAGCCACAAGAAGTGTCAGGCACACGCTCCTGGTCAAACTGCTTAGAAACTTCTCACATGCAATCTAATATTAGTATTTGGGTCACTTTAGAACTCAAATACTTTGAAGAGTTCAACAGATCACCTCCCACACGGTGGGTTTATTTGTGGTAGAAGACTAAAATCTGTTTCCACCAAATAACCTAACAGTGTTCTGTGTGAAGTGTTGTGGGTGAATTGGGAGTGTGTGGTATTTATCCTAATTACAGACAGGCTTTTGCCTAATTACATCCAAGGAAGGGTTTCCAAACTGCATTCTGACAGGCTTTTCAGGTATGACAATGTCGTTGTTACAAGTACATTAGATTTGGTCTTCTGAAGGTACAGTGGTTGTGAGGCAGGGAAATGGGAGCAGGCCAAGGCAACTTCATCTTTCCCACCGCTGGGAATTCCTGGTGAAAGTTACAGCACAGGCAGTATTATGAAACTACTTCCCAGTGCCTGTGTCCAGGCTGGGAGGGAGATGGAACTGCGTCAGATGGAGCTGGAATGGGGTGATATGGAGCTGGAACTGGGGTCAGATGGAGCTGGAACTGGGTCAGATGGAGCTGGAATGGAGGGTCAGAGCAGCTCCCTGATTTTCCAGCTGTTTTCCTTGTCTCCATCAGGGGCTTCTGAAGAAGAGCCTTGGGGCTTGGCTTTAGACAGAACACGATGCTCACATGTCTTGGAGCCTGCAGGAAAAAATAAAAAGAAAATAAGACTGCTCTGCTTGTTATGTACCAGTGCATTCCGAAAAGTATTTGAGTTGCCCTTTCAATAACCAGCCAGAAAATACTGACTATTATTTTAAGCTCCCCATAGCCTAAACAAATTTACTCACTAAAAACAACAGAGCAATAAAACCAAACATACCCAACCATGTAAAATAGATGCAAAAGCTGCCAGTTATTTGTGAAAGTGGTTTTAATTTGACTATAGCTAAATTGGTAGGAGTATTATTTTCCCTCAGTATGATTGATGTGGGTTTACATAAAGGGTTTAATAAAATGGGTGGCATTAGGGAAATGCAAAATAAATAAATAAATGGTGTCAGAGGTGTTATTTTTACCTAACAATACTGAAATGAAAAAGCAATAGGCACCGTGGAGGTTTTTTAATAAAATATACACTGTACTCTTGTGAGAGGAAGTCCAGAGCTAGAGTGATAAATGCACAATTGCTTACAGAAATAAGTAACACAAATGGTGTTCTGCATTTCCTACAGCACACGCAACTCCCTGAGCCTGAGCACTGTGCTGGGTTTGCAGTCGAGCTGCTGCCTGCCTGAGTCTGCAGTAAATCTCCAGCTCTTCTGCACCTCCACAGCATCTGCTGTCTCTAGGACACCTTCACTCTCGTGAGCCCCTGATGGCTGGGTGACCATAAAGGGGCAGCTGGGTCAGCAGGGCTGTGACTCTGCCCTCGCCTCCTGGCTAGTGGGAATTTAAATGTACAGAAATGCACGTACAGTCCCTGCGTGTAAGCTGCCCTGCATGGAATGTTCCTTTATGTTGAAGCTCATCACTGTGTCTGGCGTGTGTCAGCAGAGGCTTTGCAAGGCCCACTGCAATAATAGAGCCGTTAGCAATGGGCACAGGACTCAGTCTGACCCAACTGGTCACACCTATTTCCAGCCTCAGCCAGCCCTGTGCCAGCTCTGCAGAAAACCTGCAGGCATACAAAGATAGTATTTAGAAAAAAAATACCTGTCTTGCCTGTCCTGAGAGTACTTGTGTGGCTGCTTGTATAGATAAGGAGAGATCACGGCATTAGGAAGTTTCTCTTCTCCCTCTTCCTTTTCTCAGCGTTGTGCTGCTGCTGTTTTATTTTGGAGCTGCTTTGGAGGCTGAGAGCCTGGTTTGCATGGGGCTGGGAGTCCCTGTGGTTTCCCATCTGCAGAGGCAGCAGACTATCTCCTTTTCAGAGCAGGCAGACCTGTAAGGACAGTGACTAATTACCATCATTTATCATCTGCCAGGCACCCTTTCAGGTGATCTGATTGAAATCTCCTCCTTGTCAGCGGCTCAGGAGCCACCGGGTCACAGGACCACCTCAGAAAAGCACCGAGGCTTTGGTATCCATTATCACTCTGTACTTAATGACTATAACACAGAGGCACTAAATTGCATGTGAGTCGACTGCCAATAAAACTTGACTCTTTGGTGTTGCCTTTGGAAATACCAAACTCAGCAATAACTCCAGCTTTGCCTCATCTCCCCGGGATGGGAAAGAACCGGCTGTGCAGGGGGACAGTTGTTCCCTGGTGGCCAGGAAAGGGAGCAGAGACACCAGCAGCCTCTGACCTCAGCAGCCTGGTGCTAACCTGGGCTGCAGCCTGAGGGTCCCCGGGGTGCTGCCTGTGAATCCCCCCAGGGCTGCCTGGGGGCTGTGACCAGCAAGGACAGACCCTGGAGATTCAGCCTGTCACTGGCAGCTTGATTTGAACTCAGCCTCCCAGCTGATGTCTTGGGCAGGTAGCTCTGCCTAACCACAGATACACCCTTATAACCCCGGGGGCTGAGACTAAAATCAAAGTATTTATCCAGGCTGGAAATTAAAAGCCTGAAGCCACATGAATATCTATAGAGATATTAGGGGCACGGATTCGTTACCCAGTGATCATTGATGTGCTACCCTGAGGTGTTGCAAGAAAAATATTCTGCTGCAGAGAAGAATTGCACTGCACACCATTAACTTTTTGGTGTTGGGAAACTGTAAAGAAAAAAAACAGCGTATACCAGTAAAAATTCCTAGTGTGCAGGTGAGAGATCCCAAAACCCCTGGTAAAAGGTGCAGTCAGACTTTCCTGTTCTTTGCTGCCAGTAACTGCTTTGAGGTGCTTCAGATGAACTCATGCAGAGGAAATCTACAAACGTTGCTAAAATCAACCCGGGCTGTTAAATGTTTGCTGAGAGATGCTTTGGTCCAGCAGCTGATTGTAAACTAGTGACAAATCAACAAACATTCGGGGAACTCTGAGGTGATCTGAACCACTTGGCTTTGGCTTGTGCAGGCACAAGGATCACACTCAGTGAACGGAGACCAGCTGCTCCCAAGGCACAGGCACCTCAGAGCCTGGTGGACACCCAGCACCCGGGCTGCCTTAGCCGAGGGTGTAACCAGCAGCTAGATGCTTTCCCAAGGTCCTGCTTTCCCTTGCACAGGTTTTTAAGGCAGGATTGCAGAGATATGGTTCCTTTTTTTGGGCATTAAACGATATTTCACATCACTGCAGACTGATGCAACATGACAGGTTTACTTTATACCCTGAATTAGAAAATAAACCTGCCCTCGGTTTTCACCTGGGGTTGACATGTCCCCTGCTATCTGTGTGTGAACTGCAAAGCAGTAGCCTAAGGGAAGGCGTTTGAAGAAAGAAAGCTGTGTTTGTACATGGTCTGCATTCGATTTTATACGTCAGCAGCAGCTCTGGTCTCCAGCAATGGTTTACAGCTCCTGCCCGGGTGTGGGGACACAGAGATGCCTTGAGCTGCCTGGAGAGGCAGGTGAGATGAAAGGTGCCCACTGATGGCTCAGATCTGTCCTGCTTTCCCCAGCCTGGCGTTTGTTTACTATCAGCTAAAGCTTTTAGCACTTTTGGGCCCATAGGAGACCTTGGCTGGTAGCCCTGCTGTTGACTGTTGTAATCCCCAGCTGGAGATGTCAGTTATCACTCCTCTTTCTTCCCTCTTTCATTTTCTTCCCTTCATTAGGCTTTTTGTGTATTCTTGCTGTCTTTCCCAGGAATTAGTGATGACATATCCCATTTGCATATCACTGTAGTTCTTCCAGGGGATGTGAGTGTACACAGAGTTTGCAGCTCTTAACACACTAGGGATTCAGGGTCCCAGGAGCAGCATAAGATCATCTGAGTATTATTTGTAGTATCTTGGGTATAGAAAAACATAGTGGAAAAAATAAAGGCTGAATAAACCAAATCTGGCTGTTGCCCTGGGTAATGGTGAAATCACAGATTAGGGCAGCCAGGCTATACACAGAGCAGAGGGTATAGACCAGACTGGTCTGAGCCAACCAGGCATCTGAGAAACCTTTCAAGACTTGATCTTGTCAAGATTTGGGTAACACCAGTGAATACCTGTGAGGGATTCATACAGGATGTGTCTTGATATGAACCTCAGACCCCCTTATTCCCTTCAAACCTGCAGCAGGACAGGAGACTTTCTGCCTGAAACACTCCCTGAAATGTTTCCCATTCCACTGTGGCCACTAATACCATGTTTTGAGTCGTGCTGCCCTGTCCCAGACGGGCAGATTGGACTATCTTTCTAACCTCAGATGGTTAAAATCCAGGGAAATTCATTGCATTTTAGCAGGATAATTGTGGCCACAGTGGCTTTGAACTGGTTAGCTCAGTCAGAAAGTCATTAGAGCAGCAGGGAGCTCAGCTCAAGCTGCAAAACCTGCCTTGATGAAATCCTTTGTTGAGTGCTGAGCACTGCACTGGAGCAGAGCTGCTGCCCAGGGCACAATCCTGCATCTCCCCAGTTTCCTAGGGAGCCATGAACCGGCCACGATGCGATGCTGTCAGCCCCGAGTGACTCCAGACTGGCCTTGGCAGAGGCTCTGACCTCGAGGGTCATTTATTGTCAGGCCCATGGTAATCCCAGCTCGATCTGTGGCTGGCGCTGGGCTTTTATCTGTGATGAATTAGAAAGTGGATGGTTCCTCCTCACACTACGGGTTTCGTTTTACGCTTCTTTGTGGGAAATTCCTCCCTTTCAACCTACAGACCTGGGAAGCATTTCAAAGCCTGTCCTGTTCATGTGATATTCTGGTAACTCCCCAAGAATCGGTGACTTTAAAAAGTGACAGTTTCCCACTTTCAACTCCTGAAGCCTCTCGGGTTGTTTCTGGTTTGTACCACGTCTGGAATTTCAGACATAACTTATTAACTGGCAAATTAATGTGAGTACATTTCTAATGACTCAACCAGAGCAGCTGAACATCTTCTGTGTCAGTGTAGATACTGCACAGAGAAAATTCTTCTGACAAGACCTTTACTGGGCACACCCTGCAGGAACACATACAAACTGCCAATAGATGTTCACCTTTTCCTAGCACATCTTGTTTCATTTGATTTGATTTTTCTTGGTGCCGGTTGGTTTGTTTTGCTTGGTTTGGTTGGGTTTCTTTTTGGTTGGTTTTCTTTTTGGTTGGTTTTTGATGTTTGTTTGTTTGTCTTTGAAGTAATCCCTATAAAATTCAGTCCTGTAATTATTCTTTAATGGCAACCTGCTCTGTGCAGGGCAGGCTGTGCCCCTCCTGTCCCCTGGCCAGCGCAGGAAGCTCTGGCACTGCGAGCACTATTCTTTTTCAAGTGCACAAAATAATTTTTGATTTTATAAGCAAAATTATCACTTTTTTTTTTTTTTTTTTTTTAATGGCTGTAGTTCCAGAGTATTCCTTGTTTAAAGATTTGAATTTGGCACACAAACAGTTGCATGGTCTGAGATGTTCCAGCATTTCAACAGACTGATGAAAGTCCATTTTCTTTTGTCTGGACTATCACAGTTAAGTATATGAGGCTTTTGTTGGACTCACAAAGTGGTTGTTTTCCTAACTATCAGCCTCTCAATTTTCTCCTGCCTCTCTGCATGCTGGTGTAAGTAACCTGAGAGGAGTGTTCAGGCGCTGAGGCTACAACCATTCTATCAAATTAGAAAGTGGGAAGGAATGTTCCCAGGCACTAGGCATCTGTTGCCTGTACTCCTGAATTTTTACAAAGGTCCAGGGATGGTGCTGGGTCAGGCCAAACAACACGAGCCAGAAACCCCCCTGGACAACCCCCAGACATGGTCTGAGGGAGAACAAGGGACAGAAACTCTTCCCAGTGTCAACCTGAGGGCAGGATCCTGCTTTGGAGAGTGATGCTGTGAATCCGCTGCCAGAAAGCTGTTCAAAGCACATTTAGTTTATTGCCTCAGACACCATTTGTGTGGCATCAGGGAACTCTACCTCTTTGATACCTGAAGGACTATAAAATAGCCCTCTCATTTCAAAGTGGCTGTTAAGGGACCCACAGAAACTTTGATGTACCAAGATGGTTAAACAAGTAAGAGGGTCAGCAGCGTAACTCAGATGCACAACTCTGGGCTGGAGCCTGAAGTTCGTGAGCTTTGAGCTTCTTGGTCTTACTGACTTCGGATCTTCACAGGACAGTCCCTTGTTACACCATGTAGAGGTGTTAGCAGAGGCTTTGCCATAACATAAAAGACAGATAATGAGCCGGGATGATGGTTTATTCACATCAAACTCTGGATGCTGTAACAACTTCAGCAGCCTCAGGGCAGCCAAGTGCCTACTGCAATAACTGATACATCTCTGACCAAGTAATAGTCAGTTTCTGCTGGATGGACTAGAAGTGAAAGAAAGATATTTTTTTTACCATGTTTACCATCAACAGTGACAAGGTACCAAGAAGTGAGATGTGAACTTCAAGGCCCCAGCAGAAGAGAAATTAAATCCAGTGAAATAAACTTTATATAACCTGTCGGGAACCCTGTTGGTCAGGGCCAAAGACAGAAAGCTGAGCAGACAGCACAGCCACGTCAAGAAAAAGCAGCAAAAAAAAAAGAAGGGTGTGGCTATTTAAGGCCAGAATGCTGTGGGCTAATGTGGCATCCTCATGAGGACAAGGTTGGTGTCCAGCCCCAGCGCCGTGTGGCCTGTCTGCTGGTGTTCCTGCTGGTGTTCTGGTGTGTGCCTGCAGCAGCTCCTGCAGCCCCCGTTCCAGCAGGAATGGGCTGGGCAGGGTGCACAGAGGGTGCTGGGAGGGCTACCAGGGTAACAGGATCATCAGTGCAGCCTGATATAGTAACGAGGAGACAGCACACAGTCTGGGTGTGAAAAAGCAGCCCTGCCAGAGCTCTGAGACTGGTTATAAATAGCTGGGCACACGAACTTCTAGTACCTATCAAAGACATTCTGCCTCTCCTTCTGCCAGCAACATGTTAGAAAGAGCAGCAGCCCCCTCAGAGAAGGATTTGCTAAGTCCAGAGCACAACAGCCTGGAAGTGGGGAACACCAGTGAACTGCTGCTCCTCTTCTCCTGCCCCTTCCCCTGGAAGCATCCGTCGTACCCGACCCGGCTGCTGACCACAGAGCAGGGTGCTGGGTCTGGGCAGCGCTGCTCGCTCAGCAGGACCAGGAGGGGAGCCCAGGAACATCCCTGCCAGCTCATGAAGTTAAAACAATTTTGCATATAAAAAGGAAACCATAACTAATTAACACCAGGCAGGTGGTCTAGCTGGAAAACTACAATCCCAACTAGGTCACAAGGGAATATGGGACTTGGCAGATGAAGCTGTAACTGAAACATCTCCCAAGACCAGCCAAGAGACAGCAGAGCCAACTACCCTCATGAAAAAATATCCCTGTGCCAGTCATTTCTGGGAAAAACAAGCCAAGGACAAATAACTGCAGCTCTCAGAATGAGCATGATTGCATTTAGTCTTCAGAGCCTTTGTTTCTAAAAGAGCTTTTTGTTAAATGCCAATCCTGTTTGGTCAGATTCACAGTGAGATCAAAATCAATCTTCATGATGCTCTAAGAGACCTGTCAGGGAAGGCTATGGAGGTGTTAAATGCTAAACCAAAGAGGAGAGTGCAGGGATTTATGTCAAACTGAGGTGGGGCTTGTAGGAAGCAATAGACCCTAAAGCATTACAAGAGCAAGAGCAGGCACCAGCACAGCACAGAGCTGGCAAGATAGCTGCAGCATCAGGGATTGTTACCAGAATGAGGGACAAGTTTCTCTTTGGAAGAAATAAGTGGAGAAAGTGGGATTTGTAGGGTGAAAGGCTCTGCTCTTATACCAAAAATGAGGCCTGATAAATACAAGCACAATGTCTCCAAACTTACCATGAGTGGTGTGTGTTTCCCCTCTGCCAGATCACTGGAGCCTCCAGCTCCACATTACAGAGGCCAGTCAGGGTAGATGTGGCCAGGTAAATGTCAGAGCTCATCAGTGTGGTGTGAGCTCATCCACTAGCCCTGTGCTGAGTGGGTTGGGAAACACTTGCACCACTCACTGCTGAGGCTGAGGTGGCAAAGCAAACATCTGCCAGGGTGGGTAACGTCTTCTGGCACCACCAGGTTTGCCAGGCAAATGGGTCATGCACAGGAGAAATGTGCCCAGGCACAGAAAGTCATTCTTCCCTCGGGGAGACAGAAAGGAGCTGTGATTTGTGACACTGGAAAAGTTTTCATCCAGAAAACAGCAGCATGAGGGGGAAAAAAGCAAAGACTGGGAGAACATGAGGAGGGTAAAGTTAATACCAGAAGTTGGAGCAGCAGCTTGAGATTGTATTTTACAGCACTTAATGCACAAGAAGAGCTGTAAAGCTTCTGCACCAGGCTGGAAATAGACCATGAAGGCATTAGCATCCATTTCATCAAGACAAAAGGAGAGTTTAATCCCCCTTTCATATCAGATTGTCACTAATTAACTGCTCCCAAGACATTGCCCTGCTGATGTCTTTTCTGTGTCCCTCCAAAAGTCCTTAGTTCATAAAAAAGAACTGATGTAATAAATAAAAATACAAAAGAGAAGAGCAACCTGGCAGCTGTGCACCTGGCAGCATTTTTTTCCCCCCCGTGTTCTACTTTAAGCAAAACACTGTCCCTCCAGTAGGCAAAAGTCCTCTCTGAATGGATGCTGAGCTGGCTGAGTACCAGAGTTTTACAGCTCCATGGCTGCAGGAAAATACCTACTCAAATCACATAGTTTGTGCACAGAAGACTGATGGACTGACTTATACAGTCACCATAATCTCTACAGAAACACTGTCTTGAGGGAAACCTATCTGCATCTGTGAGAAACTTTATTGCTTATATTAAAATTATTCTCTTGGACAATTATCATACCTGTTGACTTGGGCATTCAGCTGGAACCAAGCTATTAAAAACAAACAAACAAACACCCTGAGGTGATCTTTGCAAGACTTTTAATTATTGAGTTAAATAAAACATCAGTTGTCTTTTAATGAAATATGTCACTGCATTCAGCCTTTCTCTTGGGTATACCAGGTGTGTTCAAAGAAACAGAGACAGCTCTGGTATTATCGTTATTATTTACAGTGCCAGAGAAGTGCCTGTTGTAGTCCAGAGAGAGACAGGCAGCAGCTTAAGTACACTTGGGCTGTTTAGCAATGTAAATGAAAATCCCAGGTAAAGAGGCTCTAGGAGGATGAAATAGAAGAGGGTCAGTGCTTGGCTCCCCTAGAGCCCAGCTGACTGACTGTGCTGCAAACTGACATCACATGGCTGCAGAAAGAGACAGGCACTTTAATAAGAACATTAATTAATGTGTTCAGCAAGGGCAACTTAGCCAAGTCCCATTCTCTGGCAGTTTCATAGAGCCAGAACTGAAATCCCCCCAGAGTATAGGAGAGCAGAGCCAGGGCTGGGCTGCTCCTCTGCCAGGATGCACCCAACCCAGACACACTGAGAATCCCATTATGGCTTTGTCGTGCACGGAGCCCAAAGGAAGAGAGCAGCCTGGGAATCCCATCAGGGAGCTCCACAAGATGTGCCCAGAGGCCTCACCCCTGCCAGGGAAGCTGCATCCACCCGTGGCCTGATCTTCAGCAGGGCAGAGGCAGAGACTGCCCCATGCAGCAGGACTGGCCCTTGCCAGGGTGATGTGCCTCACTGGCACAAAGAGTTCCCTGTCTGCGCCCGGCAGCAGCATGGCAGGGCAACAGCTCTGCTATCAGAGCTTCTCTCTGCAACACCCAGAGCTGAAACAATGGTTGCCCTGCACGGGAAGCAGCACAAGCTCAGAGGGTAGATCTGTTACTGCTGGGCTCGACCCAAAGCACGCCTGTGGTGAAACCAGAGCCATGCCACTGGCCTTCCTGGGATTTACAGGATGCCAGTTTAGCTCTCTGACCACCAGGCACAGTTTGTACTGCTCATGCAGATGGTATTGTTGCCCTTTTCAGCTTGACTAGCAATGCCAAAAAGCTGGAGGCTTGAAGGTTATTCTCTTCATGAAGAGAAACTGATGATGGACTCAGGTAGCTCGTATGTAAGAGCCTCAGTGACTCTTCAGGGTCAGGCCTTTCTTCAGCTTCCCTCCTGCTTCTGACCTTCTGCCACTGCAGCTGCTCTGCAGAGAGCCCAGGCCCAGACACAGCTCCACATGGCCAATGGTACCCACTTAGGGTTGGGCCAAAGCCCTTGTGCCCAAAAAACCTACATTTTCAGGAAGGATCTGACACCCTGGGGTGGAGGCACAGGCTTGTGTGTGGATTGGGAGCTGCTCCCACTGCAGCTACACATTTCCACCCAGGCATGCAGTAGTTTTTTCCAGGCTTCCTGAACTGTGAATTGATGCCCAGGCTGGCCCAGCCCAGCGGGTTCACTGCAGCCCTTCCTCAGCGCGAGTCTCTCTGTACTCTGCTCTCATTCTGTATTGGATTTTCTGCACATTTGTGTATTTTATGCACTATGAAAATCAATATAACAGATTGAACTATGAAATGTTAATGAATAACAACTGAGGGACTGCAGCTGTTTCATTTTAAGGTGCTTTTAATCTCCATTACCATCACCAACACGCCCTCGAGTGACAACCCACGGTGACCGAGCCAGATGTCCTGCCCTGGTCACTGGTGACAAATCACTGACAGACTCACTCAGCTGCAGCCGGGTGGGGAGGGACCCAGGTCTGTCCCATGAGGCTCCTCCACACGAGGGGCTGTGCAGAGTTGGTTTCAGACACCCAGACCCACGGGATCATTCCAAAGTGATGGAGCCAGCACATGGTCAATAAAACCAATGGAATGTCCATTCACAAGCTGTGTTCACCCACCTGCAGTTGAAGCTGAGTGCAGCATCAGGAGTGAGGGGAGGCAGAGGAGCCACCCCAGTCCCCAGGAGCGCAGAGCTCATCTGGCTGAGACCCATCAGTAGGCAGCTCAGAAAGCACCCGGGGTCACAGCTCTGTCTCTGTGTCTTCTAGCTCAGGGCAATATGTGGAGATGAGGAAGTGAGCGATGGGAGAGAAGCTGGAACCAGGGTGTGAGTAAGAAGCTGGAGCATGTGACAGAGCAGTTTGTAGTGGTAGCACTTGAAACTCCCCTGGAAGCACCAGGGAACTGGCCAGGGCTTGGCAGCCTCAGGAATTAGACATGGAGGTGATCCCATGACGTGGGGATGGACTGGAGCTCCTCCCTGGAGGAGGCAGTGACCCCTGTTCTGCTGTGGTTGGACACGGGGACGAGCGCTGGGGGAGCTGCCCATAGGGGCTGTGGGACCCTTCAGGAATATTAATCCCTGCTGCTAAAGAACGAGTTGATTCCAGCACATTAAAATATTTGAAACTGGTTTAAATTCCCTTTCACTAGAGCCATTATTTAGGATTATTTCAATGTTTGTCAGTAACAGAGCAGTATCCAGGTCCTTGGCAATACTCACCTTGATCTGTATTATCATTTAGACTCCACCTGAAAACATCATTAATTTCAATAAGCAATAGAGACTGAACTAAAATTCCATTCATGCTTAACTCTCCAATGCGGTTTTGAAAAACCTTTCTTCTTTAGCCAGTCTTATGTTACATGCTGGATGGTCTTTGCTTTGACCACCTCATAAAAAAAGGCTCATAAATACTTTTCATATGTTATTTAAACTCACAGTACTCCCCGAGGCACTGTGCTTTTATTTTTAAAAACCCTTTGTGTATTCCTAAGGCATTTTTAAACCAGTAGCAGAGGCAAATGTGTATTTTAACCCAGGAAAGCCATGTTCTATCAACATCAGACCACAAATTTTCTTACTCCATGCTGATAAGAATAGAACATTTCTAGCAACTTCCACCTGATTTATGTGCTTTCCTTCTAAAAATCATCAATTTCTAAGTGAAAGTAGCTGAGGAGGTTTCTCTTCACTAGATGCTCTCCAATGCCAAAACCACATTCCTCGTTTGCTCCCAGCAGCACCGGCAACAGACCAAGAGCTTCTCCCACTGCTGCCGGGGAGGCTCCGGAGCAGGGACAGTGGCAGAGGAGGGAACTGTGGGACTGTCCTGGGCAGGGACTTGCTGGAGACCCTAGTTCAGAGCAAACGTTAACATCTGTTCAGATATTATTTTCTTAACGTTGTTTAACCAAATGCTCATTGTCAAAATTTCCTTTCTGTTTATCCTCACAGCTTTTAAAAAACAAACACTGAGGAAAGCAAAATAATCAGTTCTCCTCCCTCTCCTTACCCAGCCATCCCGGTTACCTGTTAGCCAATCAGGCATGAAAAATATGTAGAAGAAAAAGAGATTGATGAAGAATTAAGGATTATCTTCAGTAAAGGAGAGAGAAAAGCACTGTTGGAACCAGTTAAATAACACCAGAACTGAAGCAGCTTTTTCTGCATGACTATCCCACTCAGATCATTCCCTTCAGACAAAAGCAAACCTTTGACAGCACCCTGAGCTGTGACTGGCACAGCAGCTCTAGGACAGTTCTGGCTCAGATATCATGAAACGGGAAGGGCTGCTGGGCTGTAATTATCCAACAGCAGCCAGGGTGGGAGCCACAGCCAGGGCAGAGGGGAGTTATGACCTTTGCTTATAGGAGGATTTCTCCTCTGAACACCTTACCAAATGCAGTAAGAGATGATGTTTCTTTCCAACCTGCCCCTCCAGAACCCCCAGCCTTGCATTTGGCAGGTGTCAGGTAAACACTTGCTGTGTGGTCACCAAAGATAACCATTTTCTCTGCGTTTTACTGCACCCTACACACCACATGGAAAGCCAGTCGGGCCATGGGGCACCTGCTGAAGGGACACGGTAATTCAGCTGTCCTGGAGAGAGGTGGGTTAAGCCCCAGCCAATCTCTGAAGAGGTATTTTCTCTAACATATGCTCCAAAACGAACCCCAGGAGCTGGCAGGGCCTGCAACAGGCTGTCTATGCCAAATCTTTTCTCCCAGCTGGGCTGATCCTTCCTCCAAACTGCTGCCTGTCTTTTAGCTGGCAGGAGATAAGCAATGGTTGCTCTTTCCATCAGTTGGTATTCAAGCAAAACCATTTATTTATTTTGCTGTTTTCATCTTACTCTATTATTTTTAAAGATACAGAACACTCCTTGTCCACCCAACGTCGCCCACAATCCTCAGCTGAGGGTCTGGCCAGGCACTGGCAGGTTGGTGCTGTCAGCATCTGGCAGAGGGCAACGCCGTGGCAAAGCCAGAGACCACAGCTGGGTTTGTGGGCAGAGGCTTTTGCTATTTTCCTATTTGGTTTCTGGGGTCTTTTTCGGGAGCTGCGCCAATTAGTGCTGCTAAAAGATGGCTCATCAGGATTTACTGTCTGTGCCACAGGGACCCAGGGAGCTCTGGCAGAGCAGAACCAGTGCCGATGGAAAATGAAATTACACAGTTCACAGGTTCAGCTTTTGGCTAATTTCCAGTCATAGCTCTGCCTTTGATTTGTGTTTGTTTGCCTTCCCCTCCACACTGAAGAACTGACAAAACTCTGTAGGTTTGTGAGATCTAAACTGTAGTTTAGATTCCAAGTATGATCTGGGGGAGTGGGGGATGATCTACTTTCTACTTTCCATTTCCAGTTAGAAAGGGGTGGATTAAATGATTTTTTTCCATCTGAGAGAAAAAGTCACCCTATGCTTTATGTTGCTGAATTAACAGACACCCTGAACGTCACCTACAAGCAGAACTGTAATCAGCAGAGGGATTTGAAAGCAGCATTCACAGCCCAGATTCCTGTTCCACACGACACATTTTCAATGGTCTATTCTTCTTTTACATAACAATTAGATCATCACTTCCATTTTTATTTCTGCGAAATTATTGGCAATTAGTTTGTCATCTGGATAGTGAAACCATCTGTTCAGAACCATTCCCACCGGGCAGCAGAAAGCTTAGAAATGCCTCGTACTTCCACGCTGCAGAACGATACCACAACTACTCAGTAGAAAGCCACTGTCTAAGAATTAAACTGGTGTCTCATGGAACTGGCTCCTTTCTCCAGCATGTTTCCAAGATTACTAGAATGGTTTTAGAAACCTGACCAGAGACAACATAACCATTCAGAGCCCTGCCAGGGACCTGCACAGGGTTTGAACACTCAGTCTATATTTGGTGCAGATGAAAGAGTAATTAGAAGCCTGTGGAAAATATTAGTATTGGGATTGTAACTTTTTCAGGTACAGTATTCTCCATCTCAGACCAGCAGGAAATGTATTATATACTGCTGTGGAAGTATTAAATAGCTTTTGTCTCAGATATCAATGTTTAAAACATTGGGGTATCATTGAATATGGAGGAGGACACTGCACCAGTAGGAAGAGATTGGAATGGAAAGAACAGGACCACAGAAGACCAGCCATTCCCAGAGAAATATGGGGGGAAAGATGGGTAAAGAAAAAAAAGAGGATGAAGTCAGTGTCTTCACTCATCAGCCAGTGGCCCAGCTCAGGATTTGGACTGCTCAACAGGGAGGAGGAAATAACATCAAACCATCAAACCACATTTCCGAGCACAACAAGGTTCAAGAACCAGATGAAAGTCTTCAGAAAAGGCTCCAGCTCAGGGTTGCTGCAGCAATCATCATGTTTGTCTTGTTTCTGTTCCTACTGGAAAAAAACAGAGTAAACATTCAGCAAAAATGCCAATAAACTCTCAGAGTCTGCCCTGGGTACAGGTCTCACAGGTGCCCATGACCTTCATAGGAGCCAATGGCTTCTGCAGAGGAGGCTCCAGGAGACCGCAGTGGGGCCTTTCAGGGTTTCAAGGGGCCCAGCAGAAAAATGGGGACAGACTTTTTATCAGGGTCTGTTGGGACAGGACAAGGAGAGAGTTACATGAGAGAAGGAAGCCATTTCTCATGCTGGGGGTGGCAGAGCCTGTCCCAGGCTGCCCAGAGAGGTGGTCACTGCCCCATCCCTGGCACTATCTCAGGGGAGGTTGGGGGGCTCTGAGCACCCTGCTCTGGGTGCAGATGGCCCTGCTCCCTGCAGGGGGTTGGACTGGAGGAGCTTTAAAGGTACCTTCCCATCCGGACAAGTCTGTGACTATGACTGATGGGCACATTTTCTCCTCCCAGCTGACCCTGCTTTCCCTGCTGCCAGCCACACTCACTCTGGTTCACAGAGTCCTTTTCTGCAGCCTGTGCTCCACAGGGTGACAGCAGCACAAGGAGGAAATTTCTTGGGCAAATTTAGACTAAAGCCTGGAGAAGTGACCTGTGGGTTTGAGTGCCCATCCCTCTCCTTAAGGAGAGAATCAAACCCAAACCCTGGACCAGGACTCAATGGGTCTCCAATAAAGCATCTGCTACAAACTAGAGGTGCTGCCCTTCTTCCCCTGATTCAAAGGGCAGCCCTGCTCCCTGCCTGTCAAAGATAAAAGCCAGTCCTGAGTTCCCAGTCCCTGTCCATAGGACCTCTATCCTATTCCATGGCTCAGTCAGGCACAAGCAGGTGAACAACTTCTGCCTTGGGACAGCTTGAGAGGGCTCCCCTGGACCTGGAGGGCAGGAACATCACAGACTTGCATGCAAGACAATTGTTTAATATGTTCACAAATCAATTTTATTAATTTAAAACAAAATTAATGAAGACAAATTCTGTACACAATTGTGGACACAACACACTTTTTGTACAATAAGCCCAAGAAAAACTGTTTGTTTTTTTTTTTTCAGTCTGCAGGGGACTAAAAATTGAAAAGAAGCGAAAAAAAAAGAAAAAAAAAAGGGGAAAAAATATCCCCCCCTCCCCCATCACTGTCTACTTTGCTTGAGGAAAAAAAAAGGTCAGTTATAATCTTGACTCTAAAACCTACCCACAGTGTGCTTGTGCTCCAGTCCTCAGGCTGGGTGAAGTAAAGCACATGTGCAAGTTGGTGGGATAAAAACCTCCCTGCTGGTAACAAAGCAATCAACAGCCGCGGAGCTGGAGCAGTGTGTTCCTCCCGGAGAGAAGGGTGGTGTTCTGTCACTGCCTGGTGCTCTGCAGCTCCACAGGCAGCTGGTGCTTGCAGCAAAAGAAACAAGAGAAAAGGTGAAGAGTGAACCAAAGCTGAGGCTGCTTTGGACTCTTTAACAGAGTTCTGTCAGGCACAGGGGACTGGTACCATTCAAGCTGAAAAGTCAGACTAACAGGTTACCTGACCGAGTGGCTCATGGCCCTCAGATGAGGAAAGTCACAAGTCACAGGCAGACACAGTTTAGGTTTGTCCTGTAAGTGGGTTTAGACAAAAGCAGATTTAACTCCTTGGTGAGAACTATTTCAGTGTTTCCATCGCCGGCAATGGATGTTAAAGCTGAGGAAAATCTGACTCCTGGTGGAAAAGGATTAGAAAACTTAAATATATATGAGTAATCATATTCCATTTCTCCAAAATATCCTAATTTCTAATTTC
Source organism: Ceyx cyanopectus (assembly GCA_013401355.1). Classification (NCBI taxonomy): domain Eukaryota; kingdom Metazoa; phylum Chordata; class Aves; order Coraciiformes; family Alcedinidae; genus Ceyx; species Ceyx cyanopectus. Next base: position 19,274 of record VYZU01041247.1, on the reverse strand, counting down.
TAAAAATAACAATGATGAGTTTACTTCACTTTTGGATGAGACAAAAACTATTCAGATACAAGTTTAAGCCACGTCTTAAAATATATTTGTGCTCCCTATTTATTTATGGAACGAATCTCCAAATTCATTTTTCCATACTCTAAAAAAGGATTAATGTGTGAATTTTAACAGAGGACAGCAAAGGACTCTCTGCAGTTGTGTATTTCCTTTGTGAGTGTGACAGGAATCAATCTTCTCATAATCAGAGTAGGTGAGAGAAAAACAAAGGTAGAGAAACAGCAGAGAAAACAAAACCCAATTCCTATTGACACTTGACATCCATGCTTTTGGTCTTGACAATGTATCTAGAAAAATCCATTATCTACATATTTATATCCAACGCATTGATAAGGCACCACACAACAGTCTGTGCACACGTGGCCTCATTCCTCACCAAGGCATCGCTATCTCTCAATAGCATTTGCCTTAACAATTCATTCATTATTACAAATTTACACCAAAAAAATTCTTCCTGTACATGATTGTCTCAGTGATGAACCTATTAGTTTAAATTAGACTTATTTTAAACTACTCTGCACTGTGCTAAAATCAAAAGTAGTTGCTGTACCATGAGGCAAAGGCTTATAAAGGCCTTTAATGCTGCTATACATCTCCTCAGTTATATGGTGTCAGAATACAGTCTGGTCATAAATAAGTAAAGATGTACCCTGGGTATGAGAAACCAGAGCAGTAAACCTTCCTCGCAGGGAAATGACTCCACTGGTGCTTTGAGAATCTTCGTTGTGCAATCGCGTCTGCTGCGGCGGAGCGTCGGGAGTCAGCTGGAGAGTGGAAGCCACTGAGCGTGGCAGGTCTCTGTCTTCACAGGCACGAACCTTCCATTCCTTCTGACTTTCCCTCCTCCCTGGCAGCAGGGGTGGCACAGAGGAGCTGCTCTGGGGTGGCTCGTTCTGGCCGCGCGGCTCCGGCTCTCGGCGGCTCCATGGACGACCCCTCGCCGGGGTGGGGCCGGCTGCGGCCGCTCCCCAGCGTGCCGAGCTCACAGTCCTGCGGGCCGGCGCCCACACCAGGCCCGGCCAGGGCAGGAGGAGGCTCTGGGCTCAGGGTGCTGCTCAGCTGCTACAAGTACTCCAGCTCCAGGGCATGGTGAAGGGCCATGAGGTCCGAGTGGCTGGACACCCTCCAGAAGGGCATGGCGTGCTGCAGGGAGCAGAGAGGGTGAGAGTGGCACCGGCCTCCTGCTGCTCACACCCACCCCCGTCTGCGGGGCAAGGGGACAGGCACCCCCAGAAGCAGCTCTGAGGGCCCGAGCCCCTCACATCCACCCTGCTTTCTCTGCCCACAGCACTTCTCAATCAGAAATTCATCTCCAAAGGGGCAGCAAACCTGCCGGGGGAGCAGCAGGCAGGGAGGGGGGTCCTCCTCCCTTCGTAAGAAAAACAGATTTCAGCACTTTGCAGAAGAAAATAATAATTATAGGGAAAAAAGCCTAAGAAAACTAACCTATGAATGAAACGTGGATTGTCTGAGGAAGGGAAAAGAACTCAATTAAGAACCAAACACTAAAGGAGTGCAAGTATGATCTGCTATCCAAACGTGCTCGCTCCTTGTGGAACTCCCTGCAGGGGAGCCCAGAGCGTGGCTGTGGTGGCTCAGAGTGGCCCATGTGCTGCTCACATCACTTGGAAAGGAATTGTGTCCCAGTGGTTTATATAACATCCCTCATTGCTAGCACTGATCTTAAAACAACTTTTCCATATGGGAGAACTTAAAAATAAATACATATTTTTTTCCTATTAGCTGTAATAAAATCTGTCTGGAGCACAAATACATTTGCAAAGAACCTGAATAAACCAAAACCACAAATACCAGAAAAAGCAGGTTACCTCATCCATGAAGTACAATAACCTGATTAAGAACTATCTTTGTATTCTAAATCAGGGATTATAGTGGCAGCAAGAATTTTTGCATAAATAAAAATAAAAAACAACAACAAACCAAAGATAGCAATCAGCTTTTGATAGGAAAATGTGATAAATCCCATGGGAGAACAGTTTCAATGCAGCAGCACCCTGAGGGCTGATGTGACCACACGCACCTCTGGGTCACCCTGTGCCCTGGCACCTTCAGAAGGGAAACCACACACAACCCCTTATCAAACCACACACAACCTGTTATCATACCACACACAAGCCCTTATCAAACTATGCATGACCTGCTATCAAACCACACACAACCTGTTATCAAACCACACATGACCTGCTATCAAACCACATACAACCCCTTATCAAGCCACACAACCCCTTACCAAACCACACAACCCTTTATCAAGCCACACAACCCCTTATCAAACCACACACAACCCCTTATCAAACCACACAACCCCTTATCAAACCACACACGACCCCTTATCAAACCACACACAACCTGCTATCTTATACCCCCTCAGACACCTCACCCCTCAGCAGACAGCCTATTGTAAATATGTTGGAAGCTCAGGCAAACATCTTTCTGTCTGTCTGTGTATAAATAATCACGAATCTTAGAAGAATGCTGCTTCAATCCAGATAGTAACGAGGTGATAGATTGGTTTGAATTTATGGAATAAAACAGATGTTTTTAAAAGAATTGCACTCATGGAAATAGCTGCAAGTCTCTGATTTGGCAGTGGCAGCTGTTAAGGAACAATCAACTGTTGCTGTTGTGAGACTCAGAGAAGATAATACTGAATTAATCAATATTAATAAGCAAGACTAAAGAATCACATCCCATGGTGCACAAGGGAGCACTGCGAGGAGCTGGGCAGTGCAAATGAGGGGCTGCAGGGGAGGAGGCAGAGGGCACCCAGAGCCCAGCCCTCGGGGGTGCCCACATGGAAAGGTGTCCACGAGCAGCTGGGCAGCACTTGGTGAGCACCTGGCACTGCATTGTTCTTCAGGACTATCCAAAACAAATCTGTGGGGTTTGGCTTTGTTGTTTTAGGTTTGTTTGTTTGTTTGTCTGACCCCAAACCAGCCCAGGTTGTAAGTCAAAGCACAGTGAGGGGTGACTGGCAGGGTTGCTTTGATGCTGAATTAAAACAGCCAGCAGCTGCCCAGGGCAGAGCACACCACGTTCTCACAGCAGACAGCTCTTTGGAAGGAAAATAATCTGACCCTGAAGGAAGCACCAGTGGAAGAGTTTCTGTTCTCTGCTTTACTCCAGATTGTCACAGAGCCTTGAGGAGGCAGCTGACTAAACCTCAGCTTGAGGATAAATGCAAAAGCCATAACTGCTTATGGGCAGACAAAGCAAACAAATTAATTCAGGGAAAATTGAGATGCTGGAAAAAACACAGTGTTTCCAAAACACTTTTACAGCTTAATCCTTTCCTTAGGAACAAAATGTTGAACACCAACTATGGCACCTATTGTATTTCTGTCTTATATCTGTGTGCCCATCTTCCTGTCCCTATGCCAGCAACAGAAGCTGGATGCAATTGGCTCAGTTACAACTCCACATCCCAGTGTCTTCCCTGTTACATTACACAGTCTCTCCTCAGGGCACTGTCAGGTGAAACACTGCTGCTTTCCAACTCAGATCCTTCCTAAAGATTCATTTATTGCAAATAAACCAGCAAGAGCAAAATGAAATGAAAATTCCTGTTCTCCAGACTCTCCAAAAGCTTCTGTGCACACAGCTCTTATTTAGGCTGCAAGACCTTCCTGGCAGAATGTCCAGCATCTGACAGGGGTGTTACATCCAGGACACAGGGGTGCAGGGTGGTGCTTGCAGCAGCTCCCTGCAGCGTTTGCCAGAGGCAGAGTAGGCAGGACCCTCTCAGCCTGGCACAGCCCATTCAGGCCCCTCTCAGCCTGGCACAGCCCATCCAGGACCCTCTCAGCCTGGCACAGCCCATCCAGGACCCTCTCAACCTGGCACAGCCCATCCAGGACCCTCTCAGCCTGGCCCATCCCTAAGGTGGGCACAAGCCTGGCCAGAGCTGCCTGCAGCAATGGAGAAACAATATTATTTTTCAGTGTGCATTTACTAAAGAACAAAAACTTCAACTATTTTATTCCACAAAATGAAATGTTTCTATGGTGTGCAAAACAAAGCCACTTTCTGACAGCAACACTGCAAATTGCAGCTTCTCCTTCCCCTAAATGAACACACATTTATAGCAAGACCTCCCCACCCCTGAGCTTTGTGACAGAGCTGAACAGAAAACTCATCTGTCATCCTCTGCAGTGTTGTTGTTGTGTCCCTGCCAGACTTGCTGAGCGGCCGTTGCTTCCTAGGCCAGGCCTGGCCAGCACAGTGAGACTGTGGCATATTGGATACCCATTTATATTCTACTTATTGTTCCACAAAAGATTGATGGTTTTTCCTCCCAATTTCCCCCTGAGGCAGCATGGCCCTTACGGAGACAAAGGGAGCAGCTGCTGTGCCCAGGCTGCCTCACCTGATGTAAAATCCAGCCCCTGAGTGCAGGGAGCCTCCTCTGCCTCACCTCAGACCAGAGCCCTGCGGAGGATTCTCCTAAGCAGAAAAACTCCAGAGTTGGGTTTTTCCTGCCCTGGGAGTATTTCCTGACTGTGTCTCCACAGGCAAAGAGCCAAAAGGGAACTCGACCAAACCAAACACACACAAACCAAATACAACACAAAACAGAAAAAGCAAAACAGGACGGCAGGGCACTGGAGTGTCCAGCAGACAACCCCAGGAACAGTATCTGAGAGTGGTGGTGGCACATGGTGGCACTTGGACATGGTGGCACCCGTCCCAAGCAGCCCCCAGCTCTGCCCCATTCCCCTCCCTTCCTGCAGAAGACTCCCCTCATGGGCTGGATGCTGAGCTGGGCTCAGTTCCTCGGCCTGCAATGGGGCATCCCAAGTATTTTAATTGTCTTGCAAAATGTTCTGCTGGAAGTGGCAACTCAACAATGGCATTGGAGTCATGTCTGGTCCTGTGCTGTAATTATATTTTATTTTTACTGCTGTTGTTGACTTTGGATTTTCGATGAAGGATATAAATTAAATCTTGCTCTATAATGAAGCAATTGATAAGTTATTGGTAAATTATTGTAACTAACCAGCCCTAATTTTCTTAACTCCTCAACTGGAAGTTCAGCTCTTTTCATTGAAAAAACACAGACTAAAACAAAAATATCTCCAATTAAATAGGTTTGAATGTACATGCTCACTCAAAGCAGAGACCCAAAGGGCACCTGAGCCAGAAGCAGCTCCCTGCACCACAGCACTGCGTGGTGCTTCCTTCTGCAGGATCAACAGGCCAAAACCAGAGGAGAATCCCAATTTCAGTGTGAAATGGTGAACTTTCGGTGGGGTAAGAAGCAGGGAAAGAACCACAGAAGCATTTTCCTTAATCAAATTAATAGTTCCTGCAGAGGGGCAAGGCTGCTGGGCCACTTGCTGACTTCCCTGGCATTGCTGCAGCAGATAATTTAACCCAGAGCATCTAACATGCTTTCAATCAGAAAATTCCTTCCACCAAGAAAGAATACACAGAAGTAACGGCACAAAGAAACTTTCTATACTGCTGCTCCTCTCAGCAACTGGAAAGGCTTTTGCTTGTGCTTTTCTGAATCATGTTTCCTCTTGAAAAAGCCCTGCATTAGATAATGTTACCAAAGGGACTGCTCCTGCCATTATCACATGCAACACAACTTCACCAAGCAGCAGAGGAGGAACAAAGAAGAGTTGCTCCCCCCCATCTGAAATGCAGCTTTTAAAACGTAATCATTTACAGCGGGAAGCGTTTCTCTGCAGAGATGAAAGGCTTTTCTGAGGCAGAAAGGAGCAAACTGTTCCTGTCAGTCCTGCAAAGGGATATCTGAGACTCAGTGCTGGGGTAGCTGGGACCGACCCCAGTGCTTTGGGGGCACAGAACCCTGATTTCACAAAGAAAAGCCAGTCAGGGGCTGTTGAGACGCCACACGGAGTAATTAGTTTCACTTCTCCAATTTGGAAAGTTACAGTGAAAACAGATACGGAAACACCAGAGAACTCCGTGGTAAAAACCCAAAGTACAGAGGAATTTACCTACACAAGGAAGCAGGAACAGAAACACCCGTTCTCCCAGTCTTGCCCCCATTGCTCAACAGCCAGTGTTGCACCTCAGCCCTCCATCTGAAGGCTCTGGAATTGCTGTGCCTGGGTGGCACAGTAAGGCAGGAATCCTGCCCTTTGGCAGTGGGAAGGAATGCTTTTTGTAGAGCTTACTCCACACTGAGCTGGGGGAAATACTGGATTTTTTCCTCTTCCCAAAGGAAATCAGAAAATAGTCACATGGTATCCTGTGCTCAGATGAGGTCAGAGAGCAGAACAAACCACAGGCAGTCACCTGAAGGCAGGACCCAGGGCTGCAGAAGGGAACTGCATTTTACATGCCCCACACTGGTCCTACCAGGCTCCTCACGCGTGCTCCCCAGTCAGGAGTATTCATAACACCCTACGTGGCACTATGGGATGCCAATGAAAACAGAACCATCAGTGTTTGGCACAAAAGGCAGGGTGCATTTTCTGGCTCCTTTTTGAACGAGACCCTCTGAAGAGCAGCAGGATGCAGTGGCAGCCACACCTCGGTGCAGTCTCTGCTGGATATAGGCAGAGCACATTCATAAAGCAAGGCACAAAACCCAGCACAGGCTGTGCCACGCTGAAGAAAGGACAATTCCACTTTTAGACTTGAGATCACTCTGCCCTGAAAAAGGGACGTTACCTTTTTTGCGCCTTGCTCCTCTTCAACACCATCCCCAATAACAACGTACACCACTTTTCTCCCAAATCTTTGGATTATTCGCTCAAAACAACTTTCCTTTCCTGAAAGAAAAAGATCAGACTGTTCATGATGGGTGGTGATGAAATGACATCAAACAAACCGTTTTTTAGCCAGGATCTTCCCAGTGCTACAGTAAGTGGCTGGAGCCTCTTGTGCCTCAGGGTGTATCGGGGCTGCCTGTGGCTCCTCTCTCCACTGCCCCACAGCAACCCCGAGATCTGCTCGTGGGGCTCATTCCTCCACCTGCCGTGGCAGCCACAGCCAGAGGTCTGCAGCATCACCTTCCCTAAGCCAAGACAGGGGAACCTCCCTACCAGGAGAATTCTCTGCTGGCTGTTTACGGCCAATATAACCTGAACTCATCAAAACGATTGAATCCAAGTTCAAATTCTAGTTTTGTCTCCAGAGCCCATGAAAACAAAGGGAGCCAGGGCTCACCTTCATGGAATTTCCTCTGCTAACCTGGAAGACTTGAGCCTCCTGCACCCACAGGCTGCTAAAAACCTTCCCAAAGGCAGAGGCTTTTGCTCTCACCAGAGGCTGCGTCAGCACCAACAGACCTGCGTGAAGCTTTCTGTGCTGGGTCATGACAAGCACTTGAAAAACACTTCTAGGATCCTTTAGCATGCAAAGTGTTCCATGAGATCAGCTGTTGCTAATCCCTGTATTTGCTACAGCAAAAGCACCTGAGAAACAAGCAAAGACTACAGAATCTTTGTTATTCGGAATTGCAGCTTCAAAGGTACAATAGCATTATAAAAACAGCTCACCTATTTTAGTTGCACTGTAAATATTCTCTATAGGAAATACAACCCCTAGGCCATACAACAAGACTTTTGCCAGAGCTGGAATTAGCTGAGTAGTCGTTACAAGAATGTTCACACAATTTGTCCTACAGAAGAGAAAACACAAACATTCTTCTGTTAAAAACAGAAGGAAACAGACCAAGGTAAATCTCACCCCTCCCACCAGCACCTCCACCAGCACTGTACAAAGAAAGGGGGTTTCCCACCTCACAGGAGAACAAGGTACAGAGTGGCATGATCCAGAACAAGAAATGAGAAGGTCCTCCAGGTTTGGCATCTGCCCAGCAGGCCATGCAGCCTCCTCTGGGCCAGCAGCAGCCAGCCTGAGGCTGCCGAGCCCCATACCCACCTTGAATGAATGAGGGTGAGAGCTTTCAGTGCAAGTGTCAGCCAGGAATCCGTCAGAGCTTCAATTTCTGCTCGTAGCTGTAACCAAGCCTCTCTCTTTGCTGGACCAAGAAGACCTGCGGGGTAGATAAGGGCAAGTCTGCACCAATATTAAGTAACCTTCAGTCATTTTCTTTTACTTTTGCTAGCTCAGGGGACGTTTTCCTTGAGCTGTCAGACCAGCAGCCCACTGAACACTACCACATCCAGAAGGAACAGAAAGCAAGGGTTCTCCTGCTCCCTGCTGCTGGCTCATCCAGGGACACTTGCCTCCGACGTTGCTTTTGCAGGAGCCGTAGATCTCCTTGACGCGCCGGTAGCGGAAGGCCAGCTTGCGCATCCAGTCCACGCCGCCGCGCACGCCCGTCGCCAGGCACAGGTTGGCGCTGGTGGCGGCCGCGGGGAACCCGTCCGAGCCGAAGTTATAGGTGCTGCTCGGAGACAAGAACAGCCCCGGTGAGCCGAGGGCAGGGGGCTCATCTGGCTGCTGGCCCCTCGCTGCAGGCCATGGGCAGCCGTGCCTTCGCTCCCCTGGGAAGGGGCTGCTCAGGCCGCTCTGCCCCTCCTACCTCAAGTCCTGGCCGTTGTCATCCGAGGACACATCGTCGATGTGAACCTGGTCGCATTCCTAAGGCAACAGAAAGACTCTGTCATTCTTCACCTTGCAAATCCCGACAGCAAAGCCATACAAATGCTGAACAATCTCCTCACAGTGCTACTGTCGTTGTGGCAATCAGCAGATGGCAGTCTCTCCAAAACAACCCTCACCTGCTCCCTTCCAGAGCAACTGCTCAACATCATTAGCTGCTGCCGTTAAATGGTGTTCCAAACACACATTTTTGTGTTTAGAGAGGAAAGTGGTTAGAAACAATTAGCATGTGTGTTCCATAAACGTTCCCTCAGCCTCTCAGGTACTGTAGCGCATCCCGCCGCCCAGAGCCGGCTCGGCCAGCGCACACCAGTAACTGGAACCAGACATCTTGGTAAATGCAACATATTAGAAGAATTAAACCTGATGCTAACGCCAATGAAATTATGACCTCTGATTGCTGCCGAGCCACACACCAACACAGCCCCAGGCAGCGTTTCAGAGTGCAGACAAAAAATCTGTTCCTAGTTTGCCATTCGTTTGAGTTGGGAGGTTCCTTCTCTCCCTTTGGTCTTGGAGCATGAAAGCAGTGTGCAAGGATGAAGAAAATCTGAACAGAAACAGCCAAATTGAACCGTCTTTCTCCAGCGACCTGGATGCAAACTAACAGAGCATGTTCTGTCCATCTTTACTTTAAAAATCACAATGTACATTGCTCAGGCACCAGAAAACCCCCTTCTATTAGCCATTTAATTTTCATCAGGAAAACAGATAAAGCTTTGGCACTCAGATCAACCTCAGTTCAATGCCTGAAACAATAATGGATTTCAATTATTTTAATAATTTCCTCTTCTCTCTCCTAACGTGAAGTCCTATAACAGACAGGATCTATTTTAAACATTGTCATCGTATTTTTGTGTTACTGCTTTCCTCTCAACAAATTTTTCTTTCTCCATGGATTTCTGAGGAAAGGAGGGAAGACAAAAGTGGAAACTCAAACCAGCTGTTCCCTAACAGAATTAAAATCATGACCCTCAACCCTTTTTTTAAAACATCTATTTTCCAGCCAACCCTCTCCCAGCAAGCAGCGAGCTCCAAGGAGGAAAAGACTTTGACCCTGTAACCTCCTTCTCCTCTCCTGAGGTCAACAACCTCAGATAAGAATAAAGCTGAAGAAGTCTATTTGGCCTCACATGATGGCTGGGGATTCTACATTGAAAAAAAACCCATAGGTCTGCAAAAAAAACCAGCTCAGAAGCTTTCCCAAAGCTTTGGGGAAGGCAGTGTGGGCCCCTGCACATCCTCTTCTCCTTCCTGCCACACTCACCAGTGCTTCACCCACAGCACCCTGTGCTGGAGGTGTGACGGGCACAGGGTGAACCCGTCCAACCCACAGCAAACGGGCTCCTGGGCAGGCAGAGTGCACCAGAGGGGACACAGCCTGACCACGAGTCTGAAAGCACGATGCCAGGCTTTGAAAGTGAATGTGGCCAGGAGGGAAAACAAACAACCCAGAAGCTTCTTCAGCAAGTTGTCAAATTCACAGAAATAAGGGGTTTTGTGCTTGGGGTGTTTGGGTTTTTTTCTTTAAAACTGAAAGAAATTGTCCATCCAAATGAATACAAAGCTAATGATTCACACACAGAGTATGATCTAATGATGGGACACCTCCTGAGCCTGCAAGTTTCCCAGTTGAGATGCGCTCCCACTGCTAAGTGACTGCTCAGTGGCCCCACAGATCGAAGCCTGAGTTGTGATTGCAGCAGAGGAACTGTCAACAGCCTCCTTCCCAGCTTGGAAACTACGAATGAGCTGGATCAAGCTGCTGGAGAAAAGGGTTCAAAATCGAAATCTGGGAAAAAGAAACAATTTAAGTAACCACAAATCTGAAGAAGAAGCAGATCACCAGTTTCCTACAGAAGTGGCTGAAAGAAGGAACAACTCAACAGACTTCCAAAGTCAGGCACAAGGCAGAGGCAGGAAGCATGACACCCCTACATCTTACACAGAGAGGATACAAGCATTTTGGATTGTAATTTATACTGCAAGGCCTTGGGACCATCACAAGGTAGAGAACCTGTCAAGAAAGTGAGCAAAGCAAAGAGAAAGTCACCAAGCACCAGAATTTGAGGTGAAACAGGGAAAATAGTGGGGAGGGAGAGTGTCCCCCTCCTCAGGAACAGAAGAAAAAAGCCAGGTCAGAGAGAGAGTGAAGTACAATTAAAGCTCAGGAGATGCATGCTGTGGTTTGGGAAGGGTGTGCCTGACACTGCACTACAGCAGGGAGGGTCACAACCAGAGCAGAGCTGTTCTGCTCCCCTGGCTGGCAGGAGGTGCCCGGGGGGCTCACTGAGAGCTCTCAGTGCCAGGTGTTTTTTCACGCTGACTCAGACCTCGGGCTGGTGAGTGATGGGTGAATTTTCCGACCTCTGCACAGGGGAAAGAAACACTAATTTAGCAATTGCTCTTTCAGCAGTGAAGACATTTAGGAATTTCTCAACAAAGAGGCCAGTTACCTGCCCACCATTAATTGATCTGGTCCAACACCTTTTACTTGTCTTCATCTGCTTGCTGTGCGTGGAGCATTTTGCCTGTGACAGAGTGCCCAGCCTTGCCCAGCCAAAAACGAGCACCCACACGAGCAGCATTCTCACCAGCAGTTTGCTCCCTGGGCACTGTTTGAACTGATCAACAAATGCAGCTGGCACTTCAACCAGCACACTGTTTCAAGGATACCCTTTAATGGACTCAGAGTGTTAGGGGTTATATGTGTATATATATATATATATATACACAGACATACATAGATATAATAAAAATACAAAGACCCCAAATCCTCAACTAAGTATCAAAAAAGCTTCTGTGATGGGAACCAACTTAAGCAGACATTCAGAGAAAAAGAATACTTGTTTTCTTACAGGTTTACCAAATTCTTACATGTTTTTGACACTTGTGCAGTTGCCATAGGAAATACAGTACCAGTATTTCCCCCTAATTTCTCCAGCAAAGGGGTACCCTGAATTAATATTTAAAGTCCCCATAGAGACACTGCAAATACCAGTTATTAATGCAGATCACTGTGTTCTGTCAGAATTAGTGTAGCAGTGAGCTCATCAGCTGAACATTAAAATTGTTGGATTGTCTTTTAATACACGCTGCATTGGAAAGTAAGGAGCAAAGTCTCCTGTGGCTGATGTACAGGGAGAGATTGTGCAGCAAGCTGGGCTTTGCTTCTAAAGGTGTTGAGCCTGCAACTTCAGTGTATCCAGCCTGGAATCTTTCTAGGGCCTGCCTGCAAGTGATGACGAGTCTGCACTGAGACTTTTCACCTCAGTCAGGCTGAGATGCAGCTCTGCACCTTGGATTCAATTTCTGGAAAGCAAAATGCACGTGGGACAGTTCAGGAGAATACTTTCAGAAGGGCAAAGCTCAGACTTTTAAACCTTATTCTCACACAGGTCTGTCTAAATTGCATTGATTTTAATGAAACCATTCCCAAAGTGCTACTAAAATACACAGAAATATTGAGAGACTTCATTTGTGGTGTTGCATGTTCTGCATGAGATGGAGGAGGGCAGGATCCACCAAGGGAAAATTGTGTGGGGAAGCAACATTGCTCTGATTGCTGCAGATCCCTTTAGCTGCAGCCAGCAATCATGGGGTAGGTTGGTCAGAAATCTGGAGCAATTGTTTCTCCTTGGCTGTTATTCTGTAGGATCAGAGCCCCAGCCCAGGGAGCTGCTGTGGGAAAGGGCAGGAGAGGGGCTGGGTGGTGGGAGCAGGACCAGCCCTCCTGGCAGCTGCCCAAGGCAGAAACCCCAGAGATGTGCCAAGTAAGTGCTGGCTGGAAGCTGGGGAGGTTTTGTTCAAAGGGCTTCATGGAGAATTACGTTTTAAGAGAGAATTTGAGGCAGAGAGAAAATTCATCCTCTGCAAAGGGGGAGAGAGAGAGAGTCTTTGCAACCCAGGAAAAGCAGCAGGACAGACAGAGAGCTGTGAAATGTAGGAGGGTTTCAAAGCTCATGGGAGGGAGACCCCAGCAAAAGCTGCTGTTGGGAGAGGGAACAGGGACCTCTCCTATAGACCTTCAAAGCTCAAGTTTGGTGAAGTGACGGAAAACAGCAGCAACGTGCCCAAAAACGCAGTGTTAATGGTGATACTGGGAGGGGTGGTGCCTGTGGAAAATGAGTGTCAGCCCATGGAACAGCAAATCCACCTACAGAAGGGGAAGAAGTTACTGTCTGTGCCATGCTCTGCTGTCCCCTGGCACAGTCAGCTCACCTGGAGCCCTGTGCTTGAGTCCCTCAGCCCCAGGGTAGCAGCTTGGAACAGATCTGCAGCAGCTCCACTGACTCAGCAGATGTTGCACAGGGAACTGAGGCTGGTTCCTGGGGTCTCCTCCAGGAGCCCAGCTCAGCAGCAGCAGCTCACACCTGCTTGCAGGGCTCTCTGAAACTGCTGCAGCCTTTGCTAAGTGACCTTACAACTGAGCCAAAGGAAAGCAACAATCAAAACTGAGTGACTGGATGAGTCTAGCCTAAGACTTGAACGTGGAAAGCTTGTGTCTTCTCCATCCCCCCCTCCCAGAGCATTTGCCAACTCTTTCCTGCTAACTCTTCCTCCTTCTCTTTTCTGTTTCTGTAGGACAATCCCAAAACTCCCAGAGATGCTCCACAGTCATCACTCACAGCTCTTAAAATACCTGGGCCTGTGTAGTCTTCTGGAATCATTCCTTTCAATTAACTTAGGGTCTTCATAAAGATTCATATGCAAAGAATTATTTTATGGCAGAAATGGTCTGCAAATATTGACATTACTTTACTCCTTCGCTACCACCCGTCAAGCTGTTCACATCTGCCATAGGTACATAAAATAAATATGTCTGACTACTCAATTTACTGTAGGAAAATGGCTAACAATAATAAAAGCTAAGGCAGCTACAAGAGTCCCTCGATCTGTGCCAGCACTGGTGCAGTGAGGTAGTGAGCTCACCCTCTGCACTTCTGTGCTGCCACACTAACACAAACAAACCCACTGGTTGTGCTGTCTTTGGAGAAACACTGAGCATAACTCTGCAGAAGCTGGCGCCCTGTGGAAAGGAGTAACACAAATCGTGTTATGAGCACTGCCCTAAGAGGATGGCAAAGCACTGGCATCCAAGATCTGCTGACTGAGTCTAAAATGCATTTCCACACTGGGCTAATCTTGTAATTTACCACGGGGGAACTAACGCCACGCTGTCAGCTAACTGCTCAACTCTTCAGTCTGCAAAGCCCAGTGAGGGAGGGGAAGTGAAAAACCGCCACCAAACAGGCAACCCCAGCAGCCACCCCTCAGAGCAGCTATTTTCACTTCGCCTTGACCCCAGCAGGCCTGGGGAGGCTGCCCAGAGACTGCCCAGCCCTCAGGAGCCACTGCTGGATCTCTGCTCCTCTCGTGCCTGTCCTTGCACAGCTACAGCCGGTGCTTCACATCCCCTCTGAACAGAGCCGTGCTCGTGTGCACATGAGAACAGAGCTGGCAAATCAAGTTAAAGATGCAATCCTTTACAAGTGGGGTGTATCAAAAAAACGTGATTTGCAAAGATGAATCCTCTAGTGCACAGTGCTGTGGATTTTATACAGCTCTGTATGCCAGCTGCATCTCTGCTTTTGTGTTTTCCAGAATACAAAGATCCATTCCCTTTCAGGTTATTACCTGCTCCACCATACTGATCATTTCTACCAGCCACCACAAAGTGCTTCTTTGGGAAGCATGGGCTTGCAGACTGTCAGGGAACATCTTTTCAAGTGACAAATGCATATTCTAGAGCTGGTCTGTGAATTATAAATCTGTTTGTTTCTGCATCTTTTTACTTACAGCTGTGATTATCTCCCTGCAAAGCAAGAAGCAGATTGCTGCTCTGTGGGAAGTGTTAGTGGGACTGGAGTTCTCAGGCTCTGGTTGAGGATAACACTGACTCTGAGTAGCTTGTTATGAGAAACGTGCAGAGGCTGAGAGATAAGGGGAAGCTGAATAAAATAATGAGAAAAAGCAAGTGAAGAGAGAATGCAGGTGTTCTGCTGGTGTTGTTAGATACCAGGCACTATAACCTGACCAGCAAGGAGTTGGAAAAAGGAGACAGCAAAACATAGCCTATAGAAAAAGGACACACTGGCTTTGCCTGCTGAGCTGAACAGATAAAATGTGGCTGGAAAGAAAAAAATAAAGTGGCTTTGGGCTTTTCAGGCTTGAGCTTTTAGCTTGGGCTTGAGCTTTTTAGTTTCAGCCTTAGCTTCAGCTTTTCTACCTTGAAGTCACATATTGTGTCTGTCTGAACCTTGATGCTTCTCTACTCTGACCTTGGAAAAACACCACGCAGGGGCTGACACGATGTCACCAGCAGCATGACACTGACAGGTGACATCAGTTTTCACCCGACTGGAAGAACAGCAAATCTCCAGCATGGGCACAGGTTAGACAACTGGCATCACCCAGAAGAGCAGCAGCCCTGCATCCTGTGTGTATATACAGATACACACACACACACACACACAGGGCCGGGAGGATCCTGGGAAGGGGCAGAGCCCGAGCTCCCCAAGTCCCATCTCTAGCACTGCCCTGGCAGGATGGGTCACCTCTGCCTGGCCTGTGACCCCCACATCTCCTCTTTCCCACGACAGTGAGGTAGCTCTGCAGGGGAGTTACCTGCAGGGCAGGCACAGGATGTGAAGAACAAAGAGGGTTCTTGAAACCCACTCCATTGTCTGACAATTGGTGGATGAACAGTCACAGAATCGAAGGGACTGGGAGGCTTTCTGAACACTCCCATTTCAAACAGACTATGCAGAGAAGTTATAGTGTTAAAAAAACCCCCAAACCACAACCAAAACCCAAATCTCACCTTTTAAACTAGCACACCAAAACAAAACAAAATCCCAAACGTAAGTCTATATATCAAGCTATTGTAAACACTGAGGACTAATAACCAAAATTATTAAATCATTATTAAAATTAATCCACTGAGTGAGGAGTGCTCTCCCACACCAAACACATAATCCTTTTACAGAGCACAATAGATACCGTTCTCTTTTAATGTGAAAGTGATTAAAATCCTGCTTTTCTTGCCCACACAAACAAGTGTATTTGGATCAAATATGATCCTCCTAAAGCAAACAGTGTTTGTTCCAAAATAAATACAGATCCTATTCTACAACCTGTGCTTACTTAAGTAGCTAACAGTAAATTCAAGGTTTATGTTTTCATTTCAGCTGCACCTTGTAAGTGGAAGAATCCAATTTAAAATAAAATGTGACCCAAATGGAGCCTCTATGAAGCAACTGAAACATGACAGTCACATTCTGGCAGCAGAAACCATTTGCTAGCTCCTTTGCCTGCTGTCACAAAGCAGGTATGGTAAGAGCTGGCAGCATCTCAGTCTATTTTGCTCAATACATTGAAATCTTTCTACTGAAAAGGAAGAGCAAGATGTAAAATACCCCTCTGGCAGAGGGTCTGAAGAGCTCTGGACAGTCACAGTCAGGGCAGCCCTGCAACCCCCCAGAGCTTTCTCACCACTCTGGGGGACGCTCCCCCTGTTTCTGAATGCGCTTCTTACGCCCCAGGTGTTCAGAGGAGATAAAACATAGAACTGCTGTTTCTGTTACACATGATCTTACTCAGGGGAGTGTTGTAGAATCTCTTTAGCAACCAATTCTTGCTACTACTCTGACAAAATTATTTGTGATTCTATTTCTGTGTATTTTGCAGGAAATGAGAAGAGGAAAGTGTCAGAGAAAGTTTTACTCATAGATAGAAACAACTAAATATGACTCAGGCATCACATTGAAGGAGTCTGTGTCCCTGCTGGAAAGGACAGGGTGATGTTCACAATGGCAAATTCGTTTAGATTATAAAAGTCCAGCACTTCACATTGTAAATACCTTCCTCATGACACAATTGATCTGATCCTCAGATAGGTACCTTTGTGAAAATAAAGCAATCCTGTGACTAATGAGTGCCAGTGAAGATAAAATACGAATGTGTTTAAAGTAGCAACAAAAGCTATGAACCTGATCAGCAGAATGATTCCCCAGAATATTAGCTTGAAAGTGGACTTTAGGAACACAGATATTGCACTGAGACTACTGCTGTCTCTCTCAGGTTCACGTGGTCTGCTGCTGGGATGATTTAACAGCCTTTCTTGTAGTTCTTTTTTTCATGGCCCAGAAATCTATTTTCTGTACATTCTACAATGTATTTTCTGCACATTTGTGTTCAGAACCAGAGCTTGTGGCTGAACAACTGCTGTCCAATGTCCAACTGACAGTCACCTGGCAGAGCCCATCCCCTTATGAGGGGCTGGACCTTTATATTCTCTGGATTGGAATTACCAGCAACAAATACTCACATGACCAGTGTAAAGGACTAAAGGGAAACAAGACAACCCATTCAGCACTCACGAAGAGCTGATCCTGCTCTCAGCTGCATCTTTTAACTACCAGGCTCTTCTGGAAACTGTTTTTCAACAAAAAAAACCAGCAACTTTCAGATTGTTTTTTAAATATTTCTGATGAAGAAATTCAGAATATTCAAGAATGCACATACAATTTCTCTGTTTTGAGAGAGTGTGAAATGTAATGCTCTTAAGAAATGCATTTTCTTTGGCATCTCCTTTGTCACCCCCTTTGTCACTATTTACGTTTGGGTCCCTAACTCCAGTTTAACTCTGGAGAGTTAATTTTCACTGTTGCTTTGCTCTGTACTGGACACTTGATTTATTTCCCCCGATATTGGGGAACAGCCAGGTTTGTTTTTCCTGTGCTGGTTCATCACTGGTGATCCCAGCACAGCAAAGAAAACTTGTCTCACAGTGCCCCAGAGAGGCTGTGCAAGGCCCAGAGACAGGTTTGCAAATGCAGTGTTTAAACAGAACTGGCAATGGTGCTGGAGGGAAACAAAGGGCAGGAGGCACCAAAAGCTGCTGTTTGTCTCTCCAACAGCTGCTGCTAGTTTCTTAAAAATCCCAAACAAAACAGTAACAGCCCCCTCTGCCACCCTCCAGAAATGAATCATTGGCCAGTGAAAACCCACAAAGTCGCTGTATGGGCTGGGGAAGATGAAGTTCTAAGTCCTCACCTGGCAGGGAAGGTAACACCAGCTCTGATGCTGACCTGCCAGTGGTTTAATCTGCTCAGCACAAACTGAACACTGTGCAGGAACTGTTGCTATCAGCTCAGCTTGTTAGCACAGCAATGCAGTCTCCATTGCACTTTCCTCCTAATGTTAATTCCAAAAACAAAGGAAAAACCCCACAAGTGATACTCAGAAAAAGATTATAAATATTAAAATGCTATATATTAATTATAGAATACTATTAAAATATAATAAAAGTAGAAAATGTGACTCCTTCCTCCCAGGTTATCTGTCTCCACAGCTACCAGTACTGTACATATCTGAAGGACTGTGGTAGAAGTGCAGGAGTCACTGGCTGCTGAAACACAATTCACAGTGCAGAGCAGTGAGAGCCTCACTTGCTTCTCGGGCAGGGGGAAAGGGAGCCATGGAACCAGGCACAGCATCACAAGTACCTTGTTTGGGAGCAGCAGACCTGGAACCTCTGATGTACTGTTGTTCTGATTTCTTCTTTTTCAGGGGGTTACCCCATCACTCTGTAAACACAATTTGTCACCAACACCAGCCAGAGCTCTCTGTAGCTGCTCTCTGCCTTTCTTTCAGATCTGTTATCCCTGCTGAGAGAACCTACTAAAGAGGAATTTTTCATACTGACACCAACAGTAGTCTTGCTGTGAATAACCACATTCCCATAAAAATCATTCCATTTATTGCAAAGTTGTTGGCAGACTGTAGGAATAATAGTCAACTCAGGAAACCTTTTATCCTGAAATCACACAGTTTAACCCTTTGCACGACCACATGAAGCTTGTACGCAGAGGCTGCATTACCACACTGTTGATTTAATGCTCTAGCATAAAGCATTTTTGTTGTTGGCAAGTTGTTTGCTTTCTTTTCACAGTGCTGCTTTTAACTAAAAAGAAGGAAAAAAAACCCCAGTGCTGTACTTAAGACTATAGACTCTTTCCCAATATATGGAATAATACACTAGCATAGATGCTTCAGTGTGGTTTTGATTATAAACTGAAAATTTACAGTCATGTGAAACTTTTTCCCCTCTGCATTTTTCCTACCTTCCTATTGTAAGGGAAGATGTGTGAATTTACAAGATAATAGAACAACTAGGAAAAAAACCCTGTCTGCTTTATGACTTTTTTTGGGGGGTAAATTCTTCTGTTAGTCATTACATATGCTTTGTCAAACACAAAACCAGTGGAGATTAGACTCAGGAAAGAGACATTCATTTTTTCAGTCAGTCCTCTTGACAGTCTGGGAGTCAGAGGTTGCTTGTATTCAAATTTCTGTCTGAATTTATTAAAGTGATGGGACAAAAAAAAAAAAAGGTGGTGCATGTTTTTCCTCATTTGTAGGTAACTATGGCTTGATTTGTGCTTTATTCATTGGACCAAGGCCATAACAGGAGTTACAACAACCAACACACCAACCAAACAGACCATCCCCAGTACATACAAACCCAACACACCATCCCCTCTGCACACCAACCCAACACAACATCCCTTCTACACACCAACCCAATACACCATCCCCTCTACACACCAGCCCAACACACCATCCCCTCTACACCTCGCTGCTTC
>VYZU01041228.1:0-25030 GCA_013401355.1 Ceyx cyanopectus | reverse complement strand
CAGCCTTTTGGAACCTTTGTAAGCCTGGAGTTACAAGTAGTGTGTAAATATCTGGTAGTGTGTTGTTATTATCTGGATCTCTTCCAGATACATCTCTTGCAGACTTACCTTGCTTAGAACAGAGCAAGGGTTTGCTCGTTTCACTTGAAACAGATGTTTCTCGAGGAAGGCCCCGTTCGTTATGTCATTCCCAGAATAAGCTGAACATGGAAGGCATGTGTAAAGCAGACTGGGTGAAGTTATCCAAATGCCACTTAAACTTCCAGAGGGAATGAAATCAGGAGATGTAAAGGCAAGACTTGAATCTTCTGTTGTTTTAGAGGTTTTTGTAAAACCTGTTTCTAAAGGAAAATTATTTTAAGCTTTACAGTGAGGGTACCAGTAAGTTTGTGTATTACCCATCTGGGCAGGGGATCTGGGTGGCACCTTTGCTGTCTTCCCACTGTGGGAGAGGTGCATTTGTCTCCTAGCAGATACCATTTGCTTGGTTTTAGCAGATTCCAGTGAAAAGAGGTGGCCCAAACGAGTTTAATTTAGATGTGAACATGGCAGTTAATTCTCCCTTAGGATGGGATGCTTGCTAACGTGGATTCAATGGATTCAGTGTCTTGTTGACCAGGTAGTTCCTGAAGCAGATGGTTTTTCTTGCACTCGAGCTGAAGGTGACCGGGGTGCTGCGGGGCTGTGATCCAGCAGCGGGTGTGCTGCAGAGCTTCTTGTTTCTTAGCACTGGAAAGACTCGTGGTCACCACGGAGCGACCGTGTCAGCACCAGGACGCTTCGCTCGAGCGTTCAAAGGGCTGTGAGCAACAAGGGGTGGTGTGGCCTCTGCGAGAAGCAGGCTGGGGTAGCGGCACCTATGTCAGCGCCGTGCTGCTATTGTACGGCTGATAACTGTGGGAAAAAGTGATGTCAATGTCTGGCCAGGCCAAGGAACTGTCAGCCAGGAGGAGGATTAGCGAGCCCTGGGTGCTTGCTGTTCAGAAAGGGTCTCTGGCTTTGCCAGCGCTCCCAGGGTTGGTGCTGTGTCACTTGCTCACATGCCTACCATCCGTGATGGAAACAGCCACAGCCCGGGGCACGTAACCGGTTCTGTCTGCGACCCACCGTGGTCATCTCCTGCAAAAATAAGGATTGATGTAAATAGGCTATTTTTGTAAGATGTACTTTTGGGGGGGAAAAAAGGGATAGAAAGGCAAAAGTGAAGTGTAGGATCCTGCCACCTCTGGGCATTCTCAGTAGGAATGTTAAAATAACATGGGTTGAAAAAGCCGTTGCCAATTAAAATAGCAGCCTCGGGAAAACCGTAAAGGTCCAGAAGACAGATGGAAGTGAAGGATGGGGGCATCATTTGTTGCATTCCATGGGATGCATGTAGTTTTAGTAAGATGTTAAAATAGAAAGTCAGTGGTGGAGCTGCTTGTGAATCAGACTCCTGATGTAATGAGCTAAACAGCAGAGCTTCCAAGTCCCAGCTTAAAAAATATGGAAATATTTTGTTTCTAAACTTCTCTTTATCAGACTCTCTCACATTATTTGGCTCCTTCGTTTTTTTCTCCCAAAGGCCACTTAAATCCTTGACATTTTCTCCTGGTGATATAATTTAACGCAGCCAGACAGCCTGAAATCAGTGCAGTTTTTAGCTCAGCCTCGTTAAGGTGACGTTCTCAGGCACTGGGCTGAAAAGATCCGCTTAATCCCCTGGCGGCCGCGGGCTCCGGCTCTGACGAGGACGTTTGTGCCTTTGCCACGGGCTCGCTCCCCGGCACCGGCAGCCACCGGCATCTCCATTGACGTTCCCGGTGCGGACGGGACGTCGCTCGCGACGCTGCTGCCGGGGTCCGGCGGCCACCCCCATGCACCCCTGGCCGCGTCACCGGCGCTGGCTACGGGACACGTTCTGCCCTGGGTCAGGAGAAACTTCTTACATGTTGCTGTGCAGGTCTGTGGTTCTCGGAAGACCACGAGCCTTGCAACGCACGGCAGTTCTGACTGCGTTTCAGATCTAGCTCTCCTCTTTTCTTCTACCTAAGAGAAATTAAATGCAGATTAAATACGCTGCACTAAATAGAACTCTGCAGGACTCTTCTTTTAAACCCATCGATAATTGATCCACACACCAATCAGCTGAAATGCAGCAAAAGAATTTGCTCTCCTTTATGCTGGACTAATGTAGTTAAAACGACTCTTACTGTTGGATTTCTGCTGCTTTCGCCGAGATGGACTCTGCTCCGGCAGTTGAAAGAGTTATTTCATAACACTTTTTTCCCTTAGAGCACGTTTTGGTTTCTCTTTTTGGTGGTTCCACAACCTGGTTTTTCCCTGCAAGTGGAATATTTTGTGAAAGCCAAGCCAGTGTTTTCAAAAATAGGAGCCTGACTTTAGGATTGTCTCTGCATAGTTAATGTGCTTAAGCGTGGAATAGTTGAATGGGCTGAAGTGACATCAGAAGAGCTCGGGTTCTTAAGTCACTTCAGAAATCTCCCACCAGTTCCTAGCTTTTTAAATCGTTGTCCACATGATGCTTGCCAGGGAAACTCAATGCAAATTATATCTCAGCTGCAAGGGAGGAAATAAATATGAAACACCTAATGATTTAAGCGCGCTTGGGACTGCAAAGTCTGGCCCGGTGTTAACTCTTAAGATAAAGATGAACTCTCAGGGGCAGGTTTTTTTCCATGCAGTGGCTGCCTCTGTGGATTCTGGAGCTTCTTCTGCTTAAGCATTGCTGTAGGTGTAGGTATTTTAAATGATATTTCAGAACAGCATGGGCTTTTAAACCACTATAGCAGAGGCATTCGTTCTCACATGGAAAGATTAAAGTGTTTTCTTAGTCATCAGCCTAATGGCTACAAAAATACTGCCCGAAGGAGGGATCCATTTTCATATTGTTTCCAGGGCCTTTGGAGGGGTAACTTGTGGGTCATCATTTATTGTATCCAGCAGAAGGGGAAGAAGGAGATTTGTGTCAGTTGAATAGCCTCGTATATTTAATTTAAACACCTCTGCAAATGGTTTGGTTGTTTCTTTGCTGCCTGTAGCCCTGTGAGGTACGTAACCCTCTGTGTTGTTGTCCAGCAGGGTGGAGAAGCGGAAGGTGACAGACCCTGTGGGTGCCCTAAAGGAGAAGTACCTGCGACCCTCCCCGCTGCTTTTTCACCCCCAGGTAAAAGCAGTGATGTTATGATGCAGTGCTGGGTGAATGCCAAGGTGTTTGAGATGGAACTGGTGCAAACAGGTCACTCGGGTCAGACTCTTTCTCATCTGACAGGAAACTCCACTGTCTTCCACCAGATACTTTCAACTACTTCTAATGTGGTACCTGCTTTGAAGATGATGGTAGTTATGTAGTTCCTGTACAGGAACTATGTGTAGTTTCCTTTGGGAACATGTGGTGCAGACATTTGCAGTAGTGCAAAGTGGAGGAGGACTGTCCAGCACCCAAGCAATAGCACTTTATTCCTGCCATGCATCATCTAGAAAACATGAAAGTGCAGAGAGATGGAGGTTCAGGGTCTGGCTCTGCCTGCTCCAGAAGGTGACAGAGAACTTGTTTTCTCTCCTGCCTGCACAGCTGCTCTCGTCTCTGTGCTCTGGACAAGTTTGGGAGGTTTGCTCCCTCTGCATCTCCTTCGGGTCTTAGTCTCTGCAGAGTGGGAAGTGCTGCTCACGGCTTCCCCGTGTGGCAGGGGAGGGGGTGCCAGCTCCCCAACTCACGGAGCAGCTGGATCTCCCCAAAGGCACAACGAAGTCCAGTACAACCCAGGCTATCAGGAGAACCACCTCCAGTTTACAAGCCCCCCTCTGCTACTGGTAGTAGCTAAGCTCCCCAAGAGGTGATGTCACTCTTTGCCCTTGCTCCAAGATGAGAGTGCAGGGAGTTCTGCCACATGCTGCCTGATGTCCTCTGTAGGGTGACTGTCACCAGCTGTCCTCTGTCCTTCCTGCTGGGAACACATGCTGGGAGCTGGGCTCTGTGGCCATTGCTGTGCTCTCCTTTATGTTCACATGCATTGTTCTCCTCTGATAGTGTTTCCCACCTTAGATAAATAACGTGCAGGTTTGTGAAAGCTGGATGCTGGTCGCTTTCACAGCTAAACTTAGTTCCCTCATTGTTTCACATCAGCCTCAGAGTTTGGTTAATAACTTCCCCTGATTTTTCCTTCATACAGGCTGGATAATGGTGACAGGCTGGCCAGGAACATCCTGTGTTTGTGTGAGTTAGAATAGTGGGGATATCTGCCTGTAAAGAATCTGATAGCAGGGAGGAGCGAGTGTGGCAAAGCAACCCAACAAGACGATGAGAAACGTAGGGACCCTGAGTAGGAGCAGGCACTGGGTGGAAGGTTGTTAACATTGTTCCTGAAATCCTGACCACGTCCTCTTCCCATGGCAATGAAAAGATGTGGAAGGTCTGGTTATCTCTAATAGCTTATCACACAGAATAGCCTAAAATTTACAATCACTCCAGCCCGAAACTTCCTGATAACCAATTTTTAATGTAGTGGGTCGCTGTGTGACGATCTGAAGAGCTGCTGTTCCCATGCTCTGTAATCAATCAGGTATTTCCAATACAGGTTCATTTGTTCAAGAATTGGTGAGGTTTTTTACTACCAGATCCCCATCTGATATTATCCTGCATCTTTTCCTAAGAAATCATATTTCTGGGGGCTCCTACTTCTGTCTTCTTCCTTAGGACCAATGTTCATTTTCCAGATCACTCAGGCACATGCTGCATGCGTGTTACTCTCACTCTAAACACGTCTGGTCTCTGCCTTTTCTTCTGTGAATTACTCCCCAGCTCTCATAGAGGGCCCTGGGTTGTATGCAATTAAGCCAAAGGAGGTGATAAAGACAGAGCATTCAGAAGATGCTTCCCCTCTCAAAATGAATGTAAGGCAACTTTTATTCCTTAGCCAGTCGTTGACAGTAGTTCCTCTGCTCTGATGGGCGTTATTCTTACATTGTCTTTTTTAAATGAAACTCTGGACAACATAAATAAATGGTGTAACTTTTTGATAACTTAATGGAAAACCTTTTCTCACCTGTTAAGTTTCTTTTCTTCTCCCCTTCTTTTTGATTATAACCAGGCAGTTGTTCCCTAAATAGCAAAGTGCCTTTACCACTGGAGAGGCTATGGCCGGTGTTTAGAATTTTAAAATAAGCCCACGGCTATCAAGCCAGCAAACATCTCTGACTAAGTGCCTAAAGAACAGGGCACAACAAAAGATATCTCCAGGTACTCCAGCAAAGGGCTGAGTGGCAGAGCTCTGAAAGATCCGGATAGCATTTTAACATGATGGTTTTGTTACATGACTGGCAGCTGGGGCAGAGCTTTTGCTGTAAATGATCAAGTAACCTTTTCAAGTGGCTGGTGCTAAGTATTACTTACTATTTATCATGGGCTGGGAGCCTCCAACTAAGGGGCTGTGGATCTATTATCGGGAAATGGGTTTTACTACTCCTCTTTTTTACAGCTTATGAATGGTTGTCAGCCTTCCACAATATATTCTTCGGTGATTAAGACAACTTTTTTTTATAGTCATACATTTTAAACAATATCTTGGCTCTCTTTCCTCCCCCCGAGCCCAGTTTAATAAAGTGTAAACGTGCAAAAGGTCAGCCCTTCCTGTACAATAGAGCATCTAGTTCTGATATATGGCTTCCTACTGCCTTCCGCTCGCTCGCTGTCCCCCAGCTCCCGGCTGACTCTCCAGTCAGGCTCCCGCTCCCCCCTTCTTTCCTGGTGATGTCATCCACAGTGAGGAGGCAGCTTTATTGCTGCCTTGTTTGTTTTATCCCTGTTTTCTGCTGGGTATCTCGAAAGTGCTCTCAAGAGTGCATGAAATTGAACATTGGAGATGTCAACGTGCTCCTCTGAGCTGCATTTCTCTCTTGGATTTGGATTTCCTGTTTTGCTCTAATGAAAGTACAAGTGGTTTTCTTTAGGTAGGATTTTTATGCACATCCTTGTTTTCTGCACACAAGCTGACCATTTTCTTTCCTTTTTTGCTTTCCCCGTCTTCTGTATCTCCAGGTTTTTCCCTTTGTCCTCTTTCTGATGTGGTATTTAATCCAGTGTGTGTGTGAGAACGTGGTTGTTGCTTGAGCCATACAAACTAAAGCTGACAAAGGCTCCCAGAAGCCTATTGGGCATCATATCTCCAGGCCTGTGGTCCTGCCACCCCCATCTGAACAGGCTTTCCCCGTGGTTTGGGTTGTGGTCCTTCCAACCATAACTCATCCAGCCACAGCTCACACAGAGTGTTTTGGCTGGAATTCCCTTTCACTCCAGGGAGCTCAGCCATCTCCCACCCATTCTTTCATCACCCTTACTGGCTTCTGAACCTTTCTTACATATAAAGTGTTGGCCTTTTCAGTAGGCAGACCCCACTCCATCTTAAGTCTGATTTTAACTTCTCTTTTCCCCACCTGCTCCCTCTTCACCCCCAATCCTCAGCCTCTCCTTTTTCTCAGCTACCTGATCAACAATCACACATTCCCCCATGCTCCCTTCTACTCCACTTTGGCCAGAATTCCTCCTGCCCAAAACTTCTGTCCTCTCTAGCCCGGAGTTTGCTGCCTACTTGCTCACCACAGCTCACCACTGCTGACCTCTGAGCCCGTGGGAGGGTGACAGATGCTGAAGGAGAGATCAGACCTCCTTGCCTTCTAACCATTTTGAGTTTGAGAGGAGGGTTTGGGCAGTGAGTTCTACATCCAGTAGTTGACCAGTGTCATCCCTGGAAAAAGGGAAGCCAAGTGTATTCAGAGAACATTTCAATCTGAAATGCTAAAAGTAAGCAGCAAGTAATCAAGTCCCTAACTTCTGATATCTAATGCTCACTGCATAGCTTTGCCAGTTAGATTTTTCCTGATTTCTTGGAGCCTCACACAGGATTCCTCTCCTTCCTGGTTCCAGTGGCTCCACTTGACGCTGCTCAGCTGGCTCCCGAGGGTGCCAGCAAACGGCAGCAACAGGCTGTGACCAGCACTGCACTTTTCCCACGTCAGATCCCCTCCTTCCAGGGGATTTTTTTGTGACGTGAGGTCTCCCCTTGTGCTTGCAGATGTCAGCCATAGAGACGATGACGGAGAAGCTGGAGAGTTTTGCAGCCATGAAGGCAGACACGGGCACTTCCCTGCAGCCCCTCCCACACCACCCCTTCAACTTCCGATCGCCGCCGCCCACGCTGTCCGACCCCATCCTGCGCAAGGGCAAGGAGCGCTACACCTGCAGGTAGGGCCCCGGCCAGGCTGGTACCCGGCCCGGGCAGCCCTGGCACAGCGACCCCTGTGCGTGACCTCCTCGCCATCTGCAGGGCTGGGAGGGAAAACAAGAAGCAGCAGGGTTAGAACGGAGCATTCTGGTGGCTGATTTGCTCTGGAATAGCTTGTTTTGTCTGGTAGAAAATCAGCATCTTCTGCTTGCTTTGTGATTGTTAAGAACCTTGAGAGCAGAGCTGGGGATTCTCAAGCTAATGGGATTCTCCAGGCCAAGTCTCTCGTGTGCGGTGGGAGATGCTGCAGCTCCCGACACGAGTGCAAGCTCAACCATGTATAATCATGGAAGTTAAAAAATGGTATGTAATAAACATTTTCAAACACAGTTGTACACACAGAAGTTCATATCCACTGCAGCTCTGAAAGCTCATAGCAGAGCAGGTACTGGGGAATAAAAGCATCTATCTGCTTACACAGTTTTAGCTGTGACTGCCAGAGGTTCCTCTGGTGGCTCCCAGTGCATTTAACTGGGGTGCAGTATCGGGTACATATTTAGTTTGATATATCTCTTGTGTTCAACTATAAGCTCAGATTTCAGTTGAGTATTTAGAGATTTTTACCTACAACAGAGACTAGACTTTTATTTAGGGTTTATTTGGGTTTTCATTGCTGCTGAGCACTCACTTTAACCATCTTCAGGACATCTGAAGGTGCTGAATGGCTCTGAAATTAAAGTTTATTCTTATGTTTCTTCTACAACAGTAAGTTTCAGGAGCCATAGTCACAGAATGTAACCCTTTATATTTTATTTCCCAATTATTATTTTTCTTTATACTTAACTTCCTTTTGACTTTCCTATGAATCAGATCTGCTGTGAGACACAGACCCTCCTCTTGGTTCATTTCCTAGTGCTGCATTTCCCTTCCCTCATCTGTCAGACCACAGCAGCACATCCCGCTGGCGGCACCACGGTGCTGCAGCTTTTATCCAGGAGAAAATTCCGAGCAGGATGATCAAGTAGATTCCATACAATAAGCAGCTAAGCAGGAGTATAAAAGAGATCTGTAAAAATCAAGGTGGTATCGAGTGCAGTTACTGAGGGACAGGTTCCAACAGCAGGAGGTTTCCTTTGCAGGCAGGGCTCAGCAGAGGAGCTCAGTGCCTTGGGAGGCTGTGGGGGTCCAAAGCTCCCATGCTGGAGAAAAAAAAAACTGGATGAAGCTCAGACAAAAGTAAGGAAGGGAGATTGATGGTGGCTGGTGATACGCTGTTTGTAAGTGATCTGGTGTGGCAGGGCTTTGATGCACTGATGGTAACTTTGGCTTTTGCTGTCTAGGTACTGTGGTAAGATCTTCCCACGCTCAGCAAACCTGACAAGGCATCTGCGGACACACACTGGAGAACAGCCCTACAGGTGATGTTGGTCCCCAGACACAGCCCCCTTCCCAGCTCTCTGCACTCACTGCTCTGTTGTTTTTTCTCCTTTCTGGAAAGCTGTGCCAGCCTAACACCACAGTCCTCTAGCATTACGTACAGTGATTCATAGGGTTGTATATTATGTGTGCCAGCCAAAAATAATCAGGCTTGGCAGCTTGAAGATAGACACTTAACTTATATTTAGATGTATGCTGGCAAATGAGTGGTCTGATTTGCAGTGTTGTTTAACACTCACATTAACCATTCATCTCAAGGACAGCTGAAGGTGCTGAATGTCTCTGAAATTCAGGCTGGTTTGAAGGGTTTGCCAGTGCTGGGTCTAGTAGATTTTTTTTTTTCTTTTCCTAATGCATATCAGAGGGGCCTGGAGTGGTGGATCAAAAAGAAGGAAAAAAAAAGAAAGAAAATAAAAGCCCTGTAGTATATCTGCTTGTAAATCCAAGTTAGTGAGTGTCCTGCCTGAAACCCCAAAGTTTAAAAAGAGTGACCAGAGTGGGGAACTCACACACCCCATTTCATGTTCTGTTGGGCATTTAAAGCAAGAGGCTGAATTGCTATTTGCTGTTTGTTGTGAACAAGGTGGTCTGATTTTTATACCTCAGTTTGTGTTGTGCCTGGGCCCGTGGTAGAGCTGCCCATCTCTTTCCCAAAAACCACCCTGCACACAGGCATTTGGTGCCATGGCTGCTGGTGAAGGGAGGGGTTTAAATTGAATAAAACAAGAAAATAGATGTAGGGGTGTGTGTGTATGTATACAGGAATATGAAGGAATATTTCTCCTGGGAAACCAACCAGGATTTTTTTTTTCCCCCTGGTATTTTCTCCTAGTGTTTTGCAGTCAGTTTCAAAAGAACTTTAGCAAAAAAAAAAAAAGAAAAAAAAAAGAATAACCTTTGCTGTTGATTTTGTGTCAGAATGAGCAAAATTGAATGAGTGATGAATTGAGAGCTCACGAAAATCCAGCCTTGTGTTTTCCATAATGTGTTCTGCTCCTTGTCGAACAATAGTAACAATTCAAACAGTTTCATTTTTGGTAGCTAATATTATGGTGTTTCCATACACAGTCATAAGTTCACAACAAAGCAAATGTAATAGTTATTACCCAAAGAGAAACACAAACAAATTGATCAGCAGCAAAAGGCCGCGTGGTCAAATACATCGGATTTTTATGGTTAGTTTAACGTAAGAAGCTTCTCTCTCCCACGTTGTAATCCCTGGTACGTACAGAGTCAAAATTAGTTTGGGTTTGTTTGTTTTTTTTTTTTTCCATACAGAATTCTGAGTGTAGACATTAGGTAAATCAAAAATACCCCCCCCCACTCCAAAGCAGACATGTATTTTGGAACCATTCCCTGCTCCGATGTTTGCAGTTGCGCTATTCGATACGCCCTGAATGAAAGCTGTGTGTTCACCACACACCCCTGTCTGCCTGCAACACTCGCCCCCGATTATTCAGAGATTGTTAGTTCAGTTTTCTTCCAAAAAAGGAGACTTGCAACTTAACAAAGGTTAGGAAAATAAAGATTTATTTGATCTGGTCTTCTCCCAGAAAAATGGCCTGTGTGTTTTTTTTGTAATAGAGGTTTGACTTCTGGACAATGTTGCATTATAATAGCACTCCTGAGAGTTGGTGCTGCGTTTACAGAAGAGCTTAATTATCATTGATTTTCTTTTGCTCTCAGAGAACTGAGATTTCCAACTTTTGCAGCAATAATAGTTTTGAAAGCTTGTTTTGTAAGTGCCGACTTTGTGCAGGTAAAAGGAGGTTGCTGATTTTTCTTTGGATTGTTTAAAAGGTTTTATTCTTTTGACTGTGTCAGTGAAATGTATTCATTCAAATATGAATTGAAATGTGCTCAAAGCTAACAAACTGGCCAAATGTCTAAGTGTAGGTGAAGAAACAGGCAGGACAGAAAATAAGGAGTTTTGCTTTTGATTCCTGATTGTCATTGATGAGTGATGTGTTTTTTACCAAGTCACTTAAACTTCCTCAGTGCCTATTTAATTATGTGGAAAGCAGGAATTAATAGCACATGAGCAGTAAGGAGGCAAATTAATTCTTTCTGTATAGGGAATGTGCTATATGTTTTCTGAAGAGTTAAGAAAACGTGGTAATGCATTTTACTGCCTAAAATTGAACTGATTTGAAAAGACTGAAAGACAATATCCTATACAGTGAAATTCCATACACTGCTTTTCACTCTTCTGCAATCTAAAATTCTGTTGTATGTATTTCAAAGCCCAAAAGTAAAAAGGACTGTCAAACTTAACTGTTCCAGAGAAATGCAAGATACATTTGGCTTGTAAAATCATGTCAGACTTGCCTGGAAACTCAGGTCATAACAAACAGGACTTTCTTGTCCAGCTGAGCTTACCAAGCAAGATGCAGGAGAGGCAGTTTTTGGTGAACTTCCTTATTCTTGGAGCACGTGGACCTGAGGGTGTGTTGTAGTTGTGGCCTTGCTTCTTAGTTTTGTTTTCATTCTCTGGAATCAGAATCACATAAAATACTTAAACCCAGACTGGGAACAACTACAAGCTGTTTGATTCAGCAAGACTGTGTTTTCTTCTTTCAAATGTCCACTGCCTCCAGGATGCCCTCTAATTGATTCTTGAATTACACCCGATCCTGCAGGAGCCTGTGATTCTCCTATAAAGATGCTTCCTGACGGCTGTTTTGAATTTGTTTTTCTTTAATTTCCTTTTAGGCCCCTGTGTCCTGTTATCTGCATTAAGCTCATACTAACAACTAAAGCTGACATCACCACATCATATAAGACTGCAGAGTTTGGATAAAATCTCTTCTTTCTCATTTTCTTCTTTAAAAATGGAGCATAAATGTATCCCTGGCATAGATGTGCTTTGAGATAGTTACTCAGGGGCAGAGTAGCTTTCCATCTGCTTTGTTGCTGCAGTTCTGTCTTTACAGTGCACACTGATCATCAAAGAAATATAAAATTTTTCCAGCACTGTTGTGCTGTTGAAGCTTTACAAAGCCTGTTATCAACTGCTGCACTGCCACGTGTGAAGTGGTTCCAAACTGCCACAGTGGGACAGTGAGTAGCAATTTCTCATCCTCAGGTCACTGGGCTTTGCCATCTCTTGCTCCCCTTCCCGTTGTGTCACGCCAGGTATCCAGCCCCTCCAGCTCAGAGGGTCGTCTGCCTTTCCCCAGAGCTCCTCAGCTCCAGCTTTGGCTTGTTCTCAGCCATTATTCACTCCCTCTTGATATTTTTTTAGCCCATTGGTATGTTACTTTAAACTGATAAGGCAGAAGCTTTACTAGCATTTTGTCGGCGTGTTTACAAAGCAAATACCTCTTTATTTTTTTTTTTGAGTTTTAGTCTTCTCCTGCCTCTGTGTTCACCTCTTGCCTGAATATAAGCTGGTTCCTCTGTCTGGGTCATTTATTTAGATTAAAACCAGCAGAGATCCAAGTTTCTACCCCTCTGGGACCACAAATAATCCAGTATGTCTCCCTCATCCCTCTGCTTTCAGACGTTAGCTATTGCTCCTTTCGAATGCTCCTCCGTTTTCCATTTTTTTTTTTTTTTTTAAACAAGCTCTTTCTCCTTTCTCCGTACCCCAACTGGATCCACATAGCTCATGGTTAGAGCAAGGGGCTGTCAAAGGCAGCTTTTCAAAGACTTCCTGGACATCTAAATAAATGGACGTGCAGAGGCCAGGTCTCTCCTGCCTTGCACACGCGGGCGCTGCCTTTGAAGTCCCCGGAGCTGCCGGTGTGAGTGATGCGGGCGAGACCCGGGCGGGTACCGGAGCGGCCCCGATGCCCCAGTTGTGCCCCACGCTGGGCAAACCCCACTAGAGGAGAGTTTGGGTGGGAGGGCAGGCAGGGATGAGGAGGGGGCTGCAGTGCTGTGCAGAGCTAAGCTGGGTGGAATGGCTTGTGAAAGTCTCAGGGATACTGAGGGGTCGTGGGCACTCTGTTCTCTGGAGCGCTGAATGGTGGAAGCTGCTGAAGCCTGGCAGGTCCTGAGAGCAGCTCCCTTGGTTGCCAGCAGATAGGAGGAGAATAGGAGCTGAAAATCTGTGCGTGTTTAACTCTGAATATAAATGCTGCTTGTCCTTGCTGATGTTCAAACAGCGTCTTGTTTTCTTTAGTTGTTCAGTTCGTGTGTTGTGAAAAAATGAAAAACTTTTGAAGTCTGAGAAAACTGTGGTTTTTAAAAGAGGTTTTGCTTTCTTCCTTGGTTAGTCATAATAAAGGTTCATTATTTGGAATATCTTTATTCTTTTTGGTGACTTTAACAGTAGGAAATTTGGAGGTGGACATGGAATCCATAAACATTCAGCAAGAGAGAGTGTTTCATAAATGTATCTCTGCTATTTCCAAAAATAATACCCATTTCTTCTTAGAGACCAAATAAAAATCACAGCTGTAGTGCATCTGGAAACTGAGTGTGCTTCCCAGCATAGATTTTTTTACACTTGCACCTCCTTCCCTCTCTTGAACCTGTTGTGTTTGTAGGAGATAATGATGTCCTTGGTGTCAGGGCAAATCCAGTGTCATCCTTGGGTCACATGAACACAAGAGAAGTTGTGGTGCACTCTCCATGTAATGAGCACAAATGCGCCACAATCCTCCCACCTTGCCAGTCATGTTTCTACTCAGTGGGACAAACTTTGCCCAGTTAGGGGAGCATGGAGCAGTTCTGCTCAGGTAGATGGTTCTGTTCTGCAGCTGCCAGGGCTTAAAAATGGGTTTTATTTTGTTCCACAAGTGTCCAATACTTGCAGAGCTCAGTAGTGGAGAAAGGATTCTGCCCCTTGTGAGTTTTGGAGGTAAAGCCATGAGGAAAACAGCTTTGTTGAGGTACAAATGATGTATTTAAAGGGAGTCTAATGAGAGACTGAGGCAGCTTCAAAGAGGAATTGGATTTTCTCTAGCTGTAGTGGTGAGCCTCTTCATGGTGGCTCGAAGCTGCCCTCTTCAGTCCACAGGCTGCCTTCTTGCTCTGCGCTGGAAGAGGAGAGGGCTGAGTTCACAGAGCCCCATGATTTAGCAAAGCCTTGTTTTTATTTGGAGGGAATCTGAATCCAAAGACTTTGAACAAGCTTCCAGCACCTCTATCATGCAGAGGTTTGTTTCAAAGAGAGAACATTTCTTCACTCAGCAGTTTTCCCTGAACATTCTGGCTTGGCTCCTTACGTTACACATTTTTTCATCATAAACCAGATATTCGCCACTTAGGAGTAAATCTCATCCTGTTTGGAACTACAGTGTATTTCTTGGGAGCTATTGTACTATAATAATAACAACCATAATTACCTTTAAAGACACGCTGTGCTGCCTACATCTTGAGTACCACAAGGAATTTCACTAATAAATCTTGAGTTTTCTGTATGTCCAGATAACTGTGTCACGCAGGGCTATGGTAGCTAAAAACTATTTTATATAGTTAACCTCCCTTCTTTCTTCTCTGCCTCCTTTTCCTCCCTCCACAGCCATATTTCACCTACTTCCCCTACAAAATGAGAAAGGTGGAAGAAATAAATTCACCTTTCTTATTTTTCCATTCATGTGTGGAAAAATAATTATTTTGTTTAAGATTCTTATTTGTTTGGATGACTCGCTTCTTAATTAATCCTAATCCTTTCTTTGTGCTCTTTGAGTAACAATAATATCAGATTTGTCTGGAATGATTAATGTCTTGTGCTTCTCAGGTCCTCAGCTGAGTAAAGATTTATAGACCAACATTTTCTCGTTTTCTGATAGTCAGATTTTTCTTTTTTTTTTTTTTTTTTTTTTTCCCTTTCCTCACGTTGCACTATTTGGCATTTGCTTCTATTTTTCAGGTGTAAATACTGTGACAGGTCATTCAGCATTTCCTCCAATCTCCAGCGGCACGTTCGAAACATCCATAACAAGGAGAAGCCTTTCAAATGTCACCTGTGTAACCGATGCTTTGGGCAGCAGACCAACTTGGATCGGCATCTGAAGAAACATGAACACGAGAACGTTCCAGGTAGGACAGGTTGTAGCTGCCTGGTTCTCCTGGGGTGCTGGAGGGAGAAGACACCACGGTCTGATCTCTCTGGTCACCTTGAGGAGCCTTTCTGCAAAGCACTGTTTCTTAAGGTTGAATGTCATTGGGTAGCAAAAACCAAATGCCAGCTCCTCATGCAGCTCACAGTGCAATTGTCCATGGTGCACAGTGCTCAGCTCTGCCAAGCTCTTGTCAGGTGTTCTTCACACGTGCCCTTTCCCAAGCCATAAAATAGCAATCATCCCAGACTCTGTCCAGGGAGTGTAGCCTCACACTGTGAGATCTCCTGGGGCAGTGCTGATGTGGACACCTCAAGCTCCACCAAGGGTTTTCATCTTGAAATGTGTTTGTAGGTATGTGCAAAGTTCAAGAAGATTAAACAGACTTTGCCTTAAGATAGAAGCTGAAGGAATTCCTTTGCTGAAGCCAACTAATTCATTTCCCAGCCTAAGGGGGAAAAAATATGGAAAAGTTAGAGGCAACCAGCTATGCAATTAGTAGTGGCTCTTAACTCGTGTATCATCTGTAAATGCCCAGCATCACCTGTTTCTCTCTGTAGCTGAAGTCTGGGAACCATGAGTTTTATTTGGCAGCTTTGGTCCATGAGATTTCTCATATATATAAAATGATTAATACATAGTGAGAGGATTGTTGCATAATGATCCCCCTTTATTTTTCCTCTTAATAGTAGTTTTGACAATATCTGATTGTCTCTTCTCTTTTCTGTTCTCTCCCTCAGTGAGCCAGCACTCTGGAGTCATTACAAACCACCTTGGGACCAGTGCCTCTTCCCCAAACTCGGAATCAGACAACCATGCACTTTTAGATGAAAAAGAGGATTCGTATTTCTCTGAAATCAGAAATTTTATTGCAAATAGCGAGATGAATCAAGCGTCAACTTTAGCAGATAAAAGGTAGACGAGCAAGTAAAATGATCTGGTGATGTGTGTCATTAACGTGGGTGAAAGACCCTCTGTCCTGCAGGACTTGATTTAAAACTCTCACAATAGAGAAATGCAACTGTTCAGGAGGAAAACACATTGAACTTCAACCCCCAAGCCCAGTGTTGTGACCTACGTTAGGAGGGCTGACCCCAGAGAGCCACTAAGGGTAGGAGATGTGCTGCAACCAGTGGGAGCTACAAAGAGAGTGAGTTTCTAGAGCAGTTGCAGTGAGAGAGGATTGGCTGCTGCTGTGGCTCTCTGGTGACCCCACTCCCCTGCTCTCACTGTAATGTAACCTGCTGGTTTAGTGGAGCCCACTGGGTGTGTGTGGCCGTGGGGTGAAGCGGAGCAGGCAGGGGAATTCAGGCTGGCTGCTGGATCACTCCGTGAGGATTCCTCCCCTGCTTGCTCACGGGGACGTTGTGAGAATACAGTAGCACGGAGGAGTAGGAAAGCAGCTCGTCCCACAGATGTTAGATCTTAGGAGATGGAAAACCATCACTTAAAGCCAGACTACACAAAATTCTGGTTTGAAAAGCACCGGGGTTGGTATGTACTTGACATGCTTATTAGTCCTTAAGACACTGTGAAGGCTGATTTTTAAATGCCGGAAACATGTTGGTTTTCCTTTTCCTTGCAGCGTAAATAATATGTGTATGTACATAAATCTGTCTCTGTATTCATGCATGTGTATAAAATTATCAAAGTCTTGCATTACTCTGGAAAAGCATGACTTACACATTTGCCATCTTTTTTTTTTCTTTCCTTTCTTCTCCCCTCCTTCCTTGACCAAATATTTCAGGCCAGAAATTCAGGATATTGATGGCAATTCCCAGTGTCACGGATTAGCAAATGAGAAAACAGAAGATGTGGATGATGAAGATGAAGAACTGGAAGAGGAAGATGATGACAGCCTGACAGGGAAGTCACAGGATGAAACGGTATCACCCACTGCAGAACCCCGAGGAGCCTTTGAGGATGAAGAAGATGAGGAGCCCACATCTCTCACCATGAGCTTTGACCACACCCGAAGGTGAGATGGGATGTGCCCTTTGAGAGGTCAGGTGGGGCTCAGACTTCTGCCCCCGTGTCAGTGGTAGATTGTGAGTGCTGCTGTTTTATTTTTCAAGCCATGTACCATGCCTCCTGTTCGGTGTGAGCATTCACTCCACAGATTCCATTTTCACTTTGGTGGGGGACATGAAACAAGTGGACTGCAAGGAGAATCTGTGATAGGACTGCAATCGAATCTGTGATCTGTATCAAAGCTTGAGCAGCTAGTCCAACATGGCAAACAGCATCTTCAGGGTGCGACAGTTCAGCAGATCTTCTTTCTCTCCAAAACACTGGTCAGGGCAGAGGAAGAGGCACATGTGTGCAGTTTGGTTTGGGCTGCTTTGCCTATTTTAGATACTGCAAAATCTTTCTGACTTTTTGGAGTTCTTGGAGCTCTGGGGAAAAGTGAAGCGCTTCTTTTTTTTTCCCCAAGGTCAAGCCATGTCTAGACACCTTGAAGATTAAAGTTAGTTGCACAGAGTACAGGCTTAGCTTTCTTTCTTAGCCTGTTTACCTCAGTTTCCTAACAAATTGCCACGATGCAAAGTACTACCTCACTTGGTTTCAGTGCACCACTATTTTCATTGCAACTCAAAGAAAACACAGCAGTGCTCTTCAACCAGTGACCCAGTGTCAGCCCTTTCCAGGAGTGCACCATAGAGAAGACCAAAGTGAATAGCAGCCCTGCTGATCACAGATCTCTGTAGCACTACTGTTTGTGCCTGCCTGTGCTCTCCACTTCTTTGCCTCTTGCATTTTGTGTCGTTTCTGTGTCCGTCTGTCTGTCCGTTCACGCATGTGGCTTGTGAGACACCCCCCCCCTCCGTGGTATGTGCATGCAGGCACTGGGATAGCAACACGCACCTCGGCTAGATGTGAACGGTCAGATGAGCTAACAACAGGTCACCCCCTTCCCCTGGTCATTGGTACAGGTGTATTGAGGAGGACGAAGCCGGCTTGTTAGATTTGGAGCAGATGCCGAATTTTGGGAAGGGGCTGGATCTCCGCAAAGCAGCCGAGGAAGCATTTGAAGTTAAAGATGTGTTTAATTCCACCTTAGACTCTGAGACAATAAAACAGACTCTGTACAGGCAGGCTAAAAACCAGGTGGGTATATGACAGAACATTTTATCTAGCTTGCCGCCAGCGTGTACGGCAGGAGTGGCAAGCAGCTGGCCTCCTTCAGCTAAGGTTTATTTTCCCCTTCCAGAGAGCAGGAATTCAAACTGTAATGTGTGGATCACATGTGAATCATGTCGTGTTGCACTTGTCCTGAAATAAAGGAGAAACGGGGCAGGCGTCAGGTTTAGGTCACCAGGTCAATTTATCATGTAGCCTGTGCTGCGAGAAGGTGCTTGTGTAGGAAGATAGAGGCATCTGTCTGTTCTTACCTGTCTGTATAAATGTTTTTATAGCTGTTGTTAATTTATCCTTTGGGATGGGTCTTCAGCTGGTGGATGCTGAGAAACTGGAGGCTTGGTTTGGTCTGCAGAAACAGTGACAGAGCATCCTTGGGTTTGATGAGAAAAGGTGTAATCAACAGCAGTATTTCCAGGTCTTGCAGTCCAGTGAGGCTTGGGGGCTTCCTAATTTATCTCCCTGATTTCTAAAAGCCAACCATAAATTGGAAATCTGCCCTGTGAGCAGTTCAGACCCACCAAAAAACCTCAACGTGGCATCTCAGCACCTGCTGGAGATCCGATTAAAACATGGAGCTGTGGAGCAGATCAATTTGTGCTTTCTGCTTTTCACTGAACAGAAATACTCAGACCAGTTTGATGAAGTTCACATCTGGATCCCCACAAAAGGATTCTCATGAGAGAATTGTTCAGTGAAGTTACATCTCCAGACTGGAGAGATTGTGCTCATAGGGGATGAGTACAGCTGTTACCTTGGAGTCCCTTTGTGACCTTCAAGCAACAGAATTTGTCATGAACTCCAGTTTAAATATCCAGTAAAGCAGTAGATTAACACAGGTGCCAAGCAGAACATGATTTTTGATTTATCATCCCCCTAAATGTGTTAAATTCTTGTCCTCCTTCACAGTAAGTAGGTGCTAGTACTGAAGCTGGGGAAGGTCTTGAGATAGGACTCAATATTTTTTTTCCAGGTGAAATACTTTTAACACAAGCCACTTGCCTGACTCCTACATGTGTCCTGTTACTAATATGCCAAATGTACTAACTAAGAACAGCTTGCTCTGTAAAATCTGTACAACACTGTTAGCTCCAGCCTGTGCTTCTGGGTATTTTTGCCTTTTGAATCAGTTTTGATCTTGGTCTGTTGCCCTGCAAGGGTTTGTGGGTGAGTGGGTACAGCTGCAGTGAGGAGAGGGCTACATGGCCACGCTTTCATGCAGAGCAGAGCATGTTACACCCACCAGTGTAGACCAGGGAGGGTGGGCACCAGGTCCTCCTCCTCTGGTTCAGGTCATGGGGGGCAGGTGCTTCACTTCCAGTAGGTCAGGTTGTCATCTCCTGAAGTCATCACATCACTTGGGTGGGCTGTGGAAGGGCACAAAGGTGTGCAAGATAGGTAGTCTTGGAAGAGGGAGAGCAGCTAGGTGACAAAGCAGGGAGCAGATCCTCAGAGAAAAAACAGAACTCGGTGCATTGTTCTCAGCAGACACTTTTAACCATTTCACCACGCCAATAAATGGACCCCAACAAGGATATGCAAGCAGACAGGTGCTGTCAGTGAGCCTTTCATGGCCATATCCCCAAACACCCCAGCACAGGCTGGTGCAGTCACCCGTGGGCTGGATGAGCAACCAGTGGCCTGCTAGGTGACAGTCAGGATGTCACTCTTGATGCTGGGCTGTGTGAGTGGCCCCAGCCTCACTCAGCTTGCTGGTCTGTAGGTGTATGGGAACAGTGGCTCCTTCTGACCAAGCCCCCCAGCTGCAGTTACACTCTGTGGCAAGTCAGAGGAGTTGGGTGTCATCCCAACATGTGGTTGCAAACTGAGGCCTGCTGGCAAGGTCCTTAGCCCTGTCCAGAGGGTGCCAGCTGTCCTCTGTGTCCCCTAGGGTTAGGTGGGGCTCTGCCTCACACAGTTTGTTACAACCTGTCCTGTGTGTGTATTCACACGTTCTCTGCACTGCTCTCTTCTCCTCCAGGCTTATGCAATGATGCTGTCCCTGTCTGAGAATGCTCCCCTCCACACGTCTTCCCAGAACTCTCTGGGTGCTTGGTTGGACATGGCAGGAGCAGCTTCAGAGTCGGGGACCTTTAACCCCATCAACCACCTCTGAGAGGTCACCAAGGCACTGGCCAGAGTCCACGCGAGGAGGCGGTGGTGCTGCAATTATCCTAGCAAAAATCCTAGCAAGCAGAAGATGGATGAGAGGGCCTCAGGGAGTCGTCTGGACCTTTGGCTGAGAAGGAAACCTGTTGTGTCCGACCTACGAGTCCTGCATTTTTATCTACCCAGAGTTTTCATTTCTAATTTATCAGAAGGAACCCCTCCAAAACTGGATAACCCCAACGCAGCCCTAGGATTTCACAGCCTGTAGGAACAGCATGAGCAAGACACAATTTGCAACGGTGCAATCAAACATTGGCCCCTCTGACGTTCCAGAGTCACTGAGCCAGCAAAGCCTGCGTGTGAACGAAAGCTTGAAACCATTTGGCAGCATTTCCATTCAATTCAGCTGAATGGGGAAGTAAGAAGGAAAAGAGCCAGGTGTGACCTGTCCCTGGTGCAATTCTGACATAGTCACTGGAGTTATACCAGGGAAGGGTAAATTCAACCCATTTAATTGACCCCCCGGAAAGAATTTGAAATTCCATGCTCCCACAGAAACACCCTCCTGTCCCTTATCCCAACAAACCATCCTGGCACAGTGCAGAGCTTCTTGACGGCAAGGCCACGCTGCCCATGGTCGTGATACATCACGTGCAGTGTCCTGGGTGAGAAATCCCCAGCCTGGAGCACTGCTGAGGTTGGGCTATCCATGTATAATGCAAGTATGTGGTTTGTGGTCACTGGCCATGCCCCGAGTGCCCTTCTTGCAGTGAAGTTGGGAGCACTTTCCATCTCTGAGTGCCTGTGAGCCCAAGATGCTGCTTGGACCTGGAACATCCGAAGTGTTTCAGAGCAAGCCGTGCTCAGCACATCTGCTGGTGAGAGGCCAGTGGCTGCCCCACACCCAGGCTCACTGAAATGCTTGGGCTTGCCCGGGCAGAGAGGGGCTAGGATGGAGCTGTTCCTAGAGGTGCAGCTGCATGTGGGAGAGCATGTGTGTGGTGGGTGAGAAGAGCAATTCAGCCACATCTTCCCATTTCTCTCCCAGGGCTTTTCTGAGACTGACATCTGATAGTATCTGGGAGCTGTGGCAGAAGTTTCTGCCTCGTGCCATTGTTTTTGTATGCTGGAGGGTCACCTGGGCATCACACACTGTTATTTGGCCTAGAATTCCAGTAGAAAGATTCAAATTCCCTGGATTCAGCCACCTTGAGGGTACAGACCTCTCTTCACACACAGCTTACAATCAGATTGTCTCTGACACTAAAACTGCTCGTGGTGATTTTGTGGGTGAAGCTGAATTAGGGAACAGTCAGGGACAGTTAGACCTTGCGAAGGGCTACATGGGGCAAGTTCAGAATGTGCTTGTCCTGAGATTTTTTTGAATTGCAGCATCTAAAAGTGAGAAGTGCCAATGACAGGGTCGCTGCTGAGCACAGACACATGCCCCTGCATCTCCCCCATTGCAGTTCTGTGTCTGGAGCTTGGCAGGCTGGCTCTGGGAAGGTCAGTCAAGTGGAGAGGAGCATCTCT
Organism: Ceyx cyanopectus; assembly: GCA_013401355.1. Lineage (NCBI taxonomy): Eukaryota > Metazoa > Chordata > Aves > Coraciiformes > Alcedinidae > Ceyx > Ceyx cyanopectus. The sequence goes on along the minus strand of VYZU01041228.1, from coordinate 3,582 downwards.
GATGAATTTCAGCATATTTCAGTGCTGGGTGTGCTTCTAGGAGGCATTGTGTCAGGTAACAACTGTTCGCAGGACTGGGTTAAGGGCTGATATCAGACAAACAGCTCCTGATGGTTGGTGTGTCTGCCTGGAAACACTTGACCCGTGGAGCTGCTCTGTCTCCCTGGCACCAACAGGTGGAGGCTGCTGCGCCGGGCCAGTGTGGAGACAGCCCTGGGGGAGCCTCACTCCAGCACACTAAAACAAATGGAACAGCAGCTCCCCTAAGGTGGAGGTTTGTTAGGAATGGTGCCTTTGCAAGTCACTCATTGCATCCAAGAGCATGTGCGGGGCTGGTTTTAGATGTCTAGGAGCCTCAGCCTGGCCACAGAGGAAAGCACCTAGCGTGGCTTTGGTACAGGAGGAACAAAAGGTTGATTAGCAGCATCAGTGTATTTTCCAAGAAAATTCACCCTCCCTTTCTGGTTTTCCACAACACCCTGTGAAAGTGCCCAAGGCTCTGAGACCAACAGTCAGTGTGATCCGAACTGCTTCATGTATTTGCACAAAGCTCTGGGGTAAAGGGAGCCCGAGAGCTGACGCTGTCCAAGGAAACCAGGCTCTGCGGAGGAGACGGGACGGTCCCGTCCTGGCACAGCCGCCGCCGCTGCCGCGCAGCCCTGCCCAGGCACTTGGCCTTTAAATTATTCCCACAGGGGCCAACTGAAAATAATAAAAGAATTGTTTCTTTTCCTGATGGAATTTATTTTAATCTGTATATAACTTGTAATTTTTTGGCTAATTCTTTTCCTATTTTATTTCTTCCTTAACAGTATTTTTTGCATTAGATATCATTCTTGTGAAGAAATAATGTTAATATAAGTATGTAGTGAAGGACCAAAACGGTGTAATTAAGGTTGTATGTTGTATGATTGATAACCAGGGAGTAGGAAGATCTTGTCCACGTGCCAAATGACCCCGATCACTCCTGCCAGTCGTGCTGCCGATCTCCAGACAATCAAACCTTTTGCTGCGTTTGCCTTGAAGCGACCGTTGCATTAGACGAAGGTTTCTATTTATTCCTCGGCCGCTTGGAAAGCGCCCGCAGCCTCCCCCCGAGTGCCCACAGCCTCCCCCAAGTGCCCACAGCCCATCCTCTCCTGCCCTCCCACCGAGCATGGCAAGCCGGGCTCCTTGAGGCCACCAGAGTGCCAGCAAAACCTGGGAACCATCAAGGCAGCCAGGGGCCAGCAAGTGATGGCACCGTGCTGGGAAGTGACAGCACCGTGCCATGTGTCCATCAGTAGCCCCTGCCAGCTTTGCTCCCTGGCACACAGAGACTCGTCCAGTGAGCGCTCAGCGCCAGGGGCCTCTCACCACCAGCACAGCCCAGAGAAGAGCTCGGCACTGATGGGACTGTCCACCCCTGCAGGTTCCCAGACTGCTCCAGGAGACCACAGAAGCAGAGCCCAGCCTCAGGTGTTGGGATAGATCCATCCTGTCCTGTTACAACACAGAAGCTGCAACTCTGGAGCTCCTGGTGTCTGCCTGGAGTACCCCGTGTGTCTCAGCATCTCTCTGATGGGACTGCAGTGCTGCCTGCCACACAGGAGCAAGATCTGCGGGTGATAGTCAGCGTTGGTGTGCCCTGTGCTTGGGTCATCCCTGAAGCAATCTCTGAAGAGGTTGGCACTGCTCTCCTCAGCCTGAGGAGGTGACAGAGCAGCCCAAGAAGCAGCAGCAACGAGCCAGTCTACAAAAGTGCGCCAAGTCCTGAGAAGTGCAGGTGTTACTGTGGGGATTTTTCGGAGTATAGATGGTCTTCCCTTCAGTATCTCAGCCCTCCTGTCTGGTGCGTTGTTTCTCCAGGAGCAGTCAGTGGCTCCTGACTGCTGGAGCTCATGCAGCCACCGACTCCTTCACGGGGCTGTTCCAGGCTCTCCAGGAACCAGGGCCCCTCCTGCGCCACAGTGCTGGCTCCAGACAGGGAGGTTCTATCCAGCCAGGGATTAAGGATGTGAAAAATAGAGTTTTAAAAATCATTAAATGATTTTTTTTTTCTTTTCATATTTCCTAATTCAGTTTTCTTTCTGTTTTCTTTAGCTAGTGTCTCTGTTTGTTGTAGGATCTCCTGACACTTCTGATTTAGCACTGATTACAAGTTTAATTTTTCCAGCATTAAGAGAAATAAAGAGCAAGCCTCACAGAACCGCTGCTTATCTCGCAGCTTTCATTCAATTGCACTTGAAAGGTGTTGCAGCTCCCAGCAGGTGTTTAGGGTGTGGTTTGCTGTTGTAGCCAAAAGTGATGCCTGCTTTTGAAGGATGCTTCCCAGAGGTGTGTGTGCTGAGGAAGGCTCTGCCATTGGAGCATGGTTTGCCCGGTGTAGGTGGTGGGACAGGCCTGGGCTGTGATAAGACACCGGGCTGTAGTGCCCAGGGCCACCCTATGCCACTGTCACGCTGTGCTTAGAGCTGTGATACCAGTGTGGAACAGCCTGGTGTGGGTCGAGGTGACTGGAATGTGGCCTGTTTGTTTGAAAGCCAAGGTGCTGCTCGAGGTGTGATTTAAACCAAGAACGTTTGGTCAGGATCTGTTTGTTCAGTGCTTTCACATCTCGTAGCCATATTGAAGGAGAGGAGAGGAGGGGAGAAGCCCTGTGAGCTTTGTGTACAACCGGAGAGGGTTGATGGCCGTGGGCTGTTGCCCAAGAAGGGTCCTTGCTTCTCTTGAGTGTAACTTCCACCACCAACAGATCCTCCTGCCTGAGGCAGCACGGGAGGAGAAGACAGGTCTGGTCTTTGTGCTTTGCTTCCCCTTTGCCTGCTTGGGCGCTGGGGCCGGTTCCTGTGGGTGCCATCAGAGCCACGGCGCTGAGTGTGCGGGTGCAGCAGGTTCGGGTGTTGCTGTGGGGCGGCAGCTGCCCTGGGTGTGACCCCCCGACGGGCCCCTTGCGGGTGCGTGGGGCTCGGCGGCAGCGGCCGGGGCTAGACAGGGCCTTCATTTGCTCGACCGCGTCCCGGGACTAAACACGAAGCTCGGTTTCTGTCTTGCTTTACACCAGACTAGTGGAAGGTTTCCATTTCTTCCTGGTCAGCACTTAGCCTTTCCGTAGGTGCTCTGGAAAACGGCTCCTTTCGAAAGGCACTTGCACAACGACGTGAGCGTGTTTGACTCTAAGCATCAAAGCACTGGATCGTGAGCCCCCCCCCCCCCCCCCCCCCCCCCCCCCCCCCTCCGCCCATTTCAATCTACTGACTGACACTCGAATTTTACGTGCTGTACTCTGTGTGTGTGTGTGTGTGTGTGTGTGGCGGGGGAAGGGGGAGGCAGCGTGGCGCGGGACCCTCTCGTCTCCCCACCGGAGCGGGAGCGATGCCGCCCGCTCGGGTCGGCGCTGGCAACGTGAGGCCTCTGCTCCTCGGCGACGGTCAGTAGCGTGTTCACAAGCCATGAACCTTCTTCTCTGTAGTGTTGAGTGATACTGTGATTAAAACGTTATTGAATGATTCCAAGATTTATTTTTTTTTTCTCTCTTTCTTCTGTCGTTAATTCTTATTACCACTTTGGAAAATAAAAAAAGAAGAATGAAAAAGAAAAAAA
>VYZU01041214.1:7948-25312 GCA_013401355.1 Ceyx cyanopectus | reverse complement strand
CACCTAAAAAGCACGATCGTCTGAGGATAGCTTCCCCAGAAAGCTGCTAGCCCCAAAATCTTACGTTATATCTCACCAATTGCATGCACTTTATTGACATCACAAAGAACTTGGCACCTGGGCCCTTTATTTTAGCCTACAGGAGAGTTTGTTTGGAAAAAATGCCAGTTTTTGCCCTTTGAAGACATCGCACCTAAAAAGCACGATCGTCTGAGGATAGCTTCCCCAGAAAGCTGCTAGCCCCAAAATCTTGCGTTATAGTTCACCAACTGCTTGCACTTTATTGACAGCACAAAGAACTTGGCACCTGAGCCCTTTATTTTAGGCTACAGGAGAATTTGTTTGCAAAAAATGCCTTTTTTTGCCCTACATCTACTATTTATCTTCATTCTTTTTTAATTTTTTTTTTTCTGGTTTCTTCATTAGGTTATAAAAAAAAATATAATATATATTCATTCAAACTGTGCCCTGATGAAACACACTCATTTGAGTCTGTTCCTTACATGTGTGTCTGCTTCCCTAAACCTTTCCTCATCTGAGAAGTGCCCTGAAGTGAATGTGATCCAGTCATGCACTTGAGTAGCTGAAGCCAAAGGAGCTGTTCACTGCTTCAAGGTAGCCACAAACATATCAAGTGCCACCTTAGGTATGTTTAGCCTGGTGCTCCCACTACTGCTGGAAAACTATTTCTGACCATCACTCTTCTGATGCTTGGGTACTGCGTTTTTTTTATAACCTTAATTTTTTCACAATAAGATGATATTCAATTATTCTCATACCAGCATTTATCCCTTAGATTTAGAAGAGCTTTGTTTTCCTCTCTGATGGTTTTATAAGGAATAATCCTATCTCATCTTAGATTTTATTTTGCTAGACTAAATAAATCAAAGCATCTGCTGTATTATACAAGCCTTTTTTATTATTACTTTTTGGTAAAAGAGGCATACACACCATGCCTGACTGAGTGCCTCTATGCTCAGTCTCCAGCTTTTTCTTCTAACTGTGGCTAACCAAATTAACATTTCAGTGGAGGAACCACTAGAAACTTTACTTAATAGCATCAGTGCTTTCCTAACTCCTGACTTCATGTCACAGTAGCATTGCAATGGCTTTCCCATGATGACATTGCATCAAAAACTTATAGTCATTCTGGTTATGATCACAACTGAAACAATTCTGCAGAGCAANCGTGGAGCAAGCCAATGGGATGTGCATTATATGAGAGAGACAGACAATTTTTTTTCTTTAGCAGGCCTGTAAAATATCCTTGAATGGTTTATACAGTCCCAGAATAAGCTGTCTAACCTATGCTAAATGTAGAAGTATTTAGGATTAATGAAGAGGTAATTTTTTTTAACTTGCTTTTCTGACAGTTAACATTTGATTTAAACTTGCAAATGCAGACTTAAATTTGTTAGAGAAATTCATCATACTTTTAGTAAATAACACATTAAAAGAATTTATTATTGGATTTTAATTTATAAAATTATTTTATTTAAGTTTTAAAGTTCTTGTGATGTATAGTCAAGGTCTATTATATACTCGGTGGGAGTATAATTGGTAGGTGTGGGAGTTTAACAGTACTGGTGAAAGAGTACCTAATCCTAAGGGGAAAAAAAAGTCTGCTTCTCCTTATTCTACTGCTGTTCTCTGATTTCCATGTTGAATGAAAAATCTGATATGGATTCTTTGTCCTGCAATGTAGAACTTTGTGCTATTTTATGGAGTAGTGTATTTATAGACTTCCTAAGACTTTTTACAGATGGAAAACCCTCAAATGTCTTCAAGGTGAGTTGCTGTTCACACTCTTATCCTGGTAGTGTTTATAGGGGTCTGTTGGGATGATTACATTTCCAAACCCTTATGGACCCTCTGCACCAGTAAATGCAGCATGGAGTAACATTGCCTAACATTTCAGGCTCTTGAGCTCATGAGCCCATGTGGCATAGGGCAAAGCAGGGCAGCTTAAGTCATGATAAAATCTTGCTGCAGATTTCTCTGCAGATTGAGGGTAACAGTTATCATGCCTACTGAAACGGATCTATTAAAGCTTGCTGTAATATGCTCTGCATTTCCACTGTATGGTCAGGCAGAAGTGAGAAGATTACTCTGACTTAGAGCTTTTCTATCAATAAGACGAGGATATCTTAGCTGAAAAAAAAATAATCTGTTTGCTAAAACAAACATGTTATGTATTTGGCATCAGCAGGTTCTTGGAAAAGCAATGGTTCAAACCGTAGTGAAGTGGTTCAGCCAACATGCAGAACAGAAAATTTAGAAACAGTCTCTAGTAGCTGAAGTGTTCCAGCTGGATTTTCTTTATCCGCTTGCTGATCAGATGTAAAACAGAAATTAGACATTTCAAAGGCATGATACCAAGTGGGAAGCCAAGTTGAGGATAAGAGGTGATAGGGAGAGTGAGATTAGAAAAGCCTCATTCTGTCTCTACTGCGCTATCAGCAGACTTTCAATTCATTAGCGGATGCAGTTCTGTCTAAAAAATGTGGGTGTCATTAGCAAAGGTTTCAAATTTGCATACTCAGATACTCTGCAAGGTCTGTATGCTCACATTTATTTACTATACATCTAAGCATTAATTAAATAGTCCCTTAAGATGATAGAACAGAGTAAATGCAGGGGGAAAAGTGTAATTTACAGACCTCCAAGATGTTCAATGTACACAAAAATTTCATCTTATATCTTTTTGCCTTCATATTCCAGACTAATGAATGCATCAAAATCAGGAGCTGTGTGATGCAGTTTTCCAGGGGAACACAATCTTTGTGCTTCAAAACCAGGTTTGTACCTTGCTATTTCAGGCACCATGCTGCTTGAAAAAAACCACAAACATATCAAGTGCCACCTTAGGTATGTTTAGCCTGGTGCTCCCACTACTGCTGGAAAACTATTTCTGACCATCACTCTTCTGATGCTTGGGTACTGCGTTTTTTTTATAACCTTAATTTTTTCACAATAAGATGATATTCAATTATTCTCATACCAGCATTTATCCCTTAGATTTAGAAGAGCTTTGTTTTCCTCTCTGATGGTTTTATAAGGAATAATCCTATCTCATCTTAGATTTTATTTTGCTAGACTAAATAAATCAAAGCATCTGCTGTATTATACAAGCCTTTTTTATTATTACTTTTTGGTAAAAGAGGCATACACACCATGCCTGACTGAGTGCCTCTATGCTCAGTCTCCAGCTTTTTCTTCTAACTGTGGCTAACCAAATTAACATTTCAGTGGAGGAACCACTAGAAACTTTACTTAATAGCATCAGTGCTTTCCTAACTCCTGACTTCATGTCACAGTAGCATTGCAATGGCTTTCCCATGATGACATTGCATCAAAAACTTATAGTCATTCTGGTTATGATCACAACTGAAACAATTCTGCAGAGCAACAGCATCTTGATGAGCTGATAGAGAATAGAGGTCTGAGTGTTCTAGTCAGTCTTGTACTGTAATCTCTTCTCTAGTTAACTAACACTTTGCATAGATCATCACTTCAAAATGCCACTGGCTTACTTTATAACATTCATTTTTAAATCACATGGACACACAAAGGAAATTTCCTGTAAATGTTTGGTTTAGGCTTGAGCATTTAAATGCAAATCTACGGAAACATTCCAAATTATTGGTACCAAGTGAGAGCAATGGGCCTGCAGTACTTCGGTTATCAAAGACTTATTTAAATGCATGCACATATTAATTTTTGAAACATGAAAAAATATTGTACTTGCAGAGAAGATGCTTGAGTTCGGGTGTTTTGATTTGGTTTGTTTTGTTGGGGTTTTTTTCAGGCTTACTTCTCAGCCTTCAAGTTCATGAAACAAAAGTGACTAGTTTGGCTTACTGGAAGTAATTCTGGAGCAAGTTAAGAATTTTATGCAGAATGAAAGATGAAAGAATGTTTTAATCAACTTTCTCCTTCATGACATTCTAAGATGAGACCCTAACACCCAAAATAGTTAAAACTGTTGTATTTTTCTAACTGTTGTATTTCACTAAACTCCAACAGCATGAATGTTGGGTGGCTCTGAAGTGGATCACTTTGTTATAAGGAAGATTTGTCACATTTACAAGGAAGTTTCTTGGAAGAAAAACCATATATTTTGAACCATTTTGTAGCACTTCTTTGAAGCTTATTCGTCCCTTTGCTGCAACAGAAAGGCAATACCTGCTTGCACATTCTTCTCACACAGCTATTAGATAAGGAAATCCATGTTTAGCCATTGTACTCTGCAGCAGATGCATGGGAATGTGTGGTGGATTTGTTCACTTACATAGTTTACTGCTGCTTATTCCATGGCAATAGAGATGCATGGGGAACATTGGGAAGACAGATTGGAATTCAGGGGCATTCCAGACCTACTAACAGCAGCACAATGAAAACTGGAGACCTTGAATGTTAATAAAGCAACTGAGTTGGTAAAAGCCTCAACTGGTGGAGCTCTCATGTGGAACATACTGTGTCTACAACGTTACAGGTCATTTCCTTTGCCTTTCTCTATAAACATGTTTTTCAGATTGGTTTCAAGTTGGTCCAGCTGCTTCAAGCACAGTATATTGAAAGCATATTAATACCACAGACAACTAGCAGCTGGTGTTGGAAAACTGACAAAGAGAAGGGTAGACATTGCTTCAGAGGATGAACTTGTGCTTTCAGGCATAACTTCGTATTTGATATTTTGCTCTTCTGTGAGATTTTCATTGCAAGGGCTGGGCCGGTGACACTAAGAGGCCACATTCTTTCCAGATACAGCTCCAGCAAATGTAGCCATGCCTGATAAGAAACAGATATGCTGATGGACTCATTGTTCAAGGCACTGAATGACAGTGAAAAGGTGTTCTTAATCTCTCTGCAGTTGCTGTCCCTGTTAAATCAAATTTTGTCATCTTCTGCTGTAATGATTTATTCCTATCCATAGAAGTATTTCTGTATTGAAGATTTGGTAATAGTGTAAATAGCAATACACATGCTCCTGATGAAAACCTGTGTTCCAGAGCTGATCTAATCCATTTAACCATGTCCTGACTTTATAACTTCTCCCCCGCCCCCAAATACAGTTTGGTTAAAACGCAGGAAATCTACATTTTTAATTACTAAAATAATACAATTTTCCTCTCTAACCATGTTTTGTCTGCTTGTTTGTTTCATCTCTAAAACACTATATGCTTGGCCTGAGAAGGAGAGAAAAACACCTCAATCCATTTAACTGGCAACATCACTTTCTTATTTTGTATTTAAATCCATCAAGACACATACTGTTTCAAGTTTATGGCTGTTATGATCCCACGAGTTTCACACAATTCACATTGCCTGTAGCTGTCAAATACTGTGCAGCTTTCTTAATAATAGAGAATAAACATACACGTACTTTGATCTACTCCACTGTATCAAAGTTTAAAATACACTCTGAAAGCTTTTCAGGGGATTTAAAAAAAAACTGTTATTGAGAGGAGTAATTATGAAAGTAGTAATTTTCTCACTGATGTTATTTTTCTATAATTGAGAGTTAGGCAGTAAGAGCATTATGTTTCTTTATATTTTTTCCCCACAGTGTAATCTACAAGGACTTTTGAATTATACCATTTTTCTCTTATAATTCACTCTGCCCTGAGGAACTGCAGTCAGGCAGAAGGCTAGGAGGCTGGAAGAATGCAGACAAACTACATATAAGCAATCTGATAAGCACAAAACATTAAAAAAACCTTTAAAATTCTGCATTTCAAATAGACTTGCATCACATGAGTTCTTAAGCTTGTTTCTGAGCTAGACCACATGGTTAGAGGAAGATTGCCTTGTGCAGTCTGCTTCTGCCCATTCAGAAATTCCTTCATTCCTTTTGTAATTTTATAGCATTACAGCAGCAATTACTTATATGGAAAAAGGTTTCATAGATGTTATACTTCTCTTAATGCAGCTTAGCATCTGGAAACTTGGAGGAAAGAGTCTGCTTCTTCAGGACTAGATTCTGAGAAGTGCTGACTTAGACCACAGTCCTGTGCAGTCACAATGATGTAACTGTATGGAGCCCTTTGCAAGTCATTAGAAACATAGAATCATGGAATTGTTTTGGTTGGAAGAGACCTTTAAGATCATCATGTGCAACCATTAACTCAGCACTGCCAGATCATCACCAAAACCTCAGCATTACATCTCCACAGCTTGGAAACCCCTCCAGGGATGGGGACTCCACCACTGCCCTGGGCAGCCTGGGCCAGGCCTTGGCAACACTTTTGGAGAAGAAATTGTTCCTCATGTCCAACCCGAACCTCCTCTGGCACAACCTTAGGCCACTTTCTCTTGTCCTGGTGCTTGGGAGAAGAGACCAACCTCACCTGGCTCAACCTGGCTCCAGAGAGACAGAAAGTATCCCCTGAACCTCCTATCTCCAGGCTTAATGACTCCAGTTCCTTCAGCTGCTCCTCACCAGACTCGTGCTTTAGACCCTTCCCCAGCTTTGTTGCCCTTCTCTGGCCACTCCAGCACCTCAATGTCCTTTTTGTAATGAGGGGCCCAAAACTGAATGCAGTATCTGTGGTGTGGCCTCACCAGTGCTGGGTACAGGGGCATGGCCACTGCCTCATTCCTGCTGTGGGCACACTGCTGGCTCATGCTCAGCTGGCTGTTGACCAGCACCCCCAGGTCTTTTTCTGCCAGGCAGCTTTCCAGCCACTCTTCATAGAACGTTACAAGCTGATTTTTTTTTAAGTTGCACTATTTCAGCTACATTGTTTTTTCCCCATTTGTCCCAAATTGTACATTCCTAGCTGTTTAAGGTTTATGACTTCTTAGGGAAAATGTAATCATGTTGTTAGGAAGTAGCCCAGTGCTGAGAGAAATTTATTTTTTTTTTAAATTGAAGGTTGGTTGGTTGTTTTTTTTTATTCTCTGAGGTCTTGTTGCAATATGATTCAGAAGTAAGTTATTTCAGACTGCTGTTTTTAACTCTTGCATGGATTCTGAAAGGAGAAATTTCTGATTTGTTTACCAGCTAGAATGTTTTTAAGGCTGGAGGAGAGAACTTACATTTACTTGTGTTTTACACATAGAGTCAAATAACTCACAGGTTTTGTCATCTAAAAACATTCAGCACTGAAAAATCCACAAGGTTTGAAGAGTTTTGTACTTTTTCTAGGTCTTTAGCATCAATACTTCAGAGGTTTTACAAGCTCTGCAGGCAAAATGATGAACCTTGTAAAGCACAAGTGTTCACAATACCAAAGGTTCATAATAAGTGACCACCACGACTCATGCCTCTTTCAGACTGTACAAATAACAGCACAAAGCAGAGTCTCTCATGCCATCTTTTAACTCTATATCTTGCTGTTTGAGTTTGCAAGCTGTCTGGTGGGAGAGACTGCAAGTTCTGAGTCAAAGGTAGTTCAAGAGAATCAGTCTTAATGATTTCCTGTGAAAAAATGCCTGTTAGGGGAATACCATCCCAAGAGACAAGAAGCCAAAAATATCCCAAATTGTCCTGAAGCTTTGCCAAGGCCTTTTCTAATTGTTCCAAGCTTATCACAGGCTGTATTTGTCTGCTACAAACTAACGTTGTCAGTATCACAACCTGCGACCTTAGCACAAGGCCAACACTGTTCCTGACGAATGGTGGAGTTCCCCTGCAGCAGGAATTCACAAATCTGAACCTGATTTCTAAGTGGATGATCTCCTCTGTTTGCCCTCTGCTTTTATAAGTAGCCTCTCAATAGGTGGAAAGTTTTTCACAATTTAGCTAGTCTCTTGCTTTGACCTAAAGCCAGGTAATCTGTGTCATTCCCAATAGCTGTCAAAACTACCTGGTCTTAAAATCACCAGTGCTACAGAGGCCAGAACACCTCATAGGTGTTGTAAAAAATAATGGTAACATTTTGAAAAGAACCATTTATGAAGGAATAAAACTGGCTGAATTTTGAAACATGGAAATCAAGCCTGGTTATAGTTTAACGAACCAAGAAGAAACTGGGAAAGTCCTGTAGGTACAAGTTCAGAGCTGGAAATACCCCATTTGACCTGCCTGATAAGGGGTTTTATCACCAGGCAAACAAGGCTGTGTTGCCCATTTCTTGCCAACCTGTTTTCATAATGCTTGTCAGGTGGACCTTCTAGATTTGGAAGAAACCTTTCATTTCTCTTTAATCACTTGAAATCTCCAACTAACTCAGACTTGCCCACAGGGTGAGACTGGGTCTTAAAAAGCAGCAAGATGCAAAAATGGAACTTTTAATTTTGGCAGTCAAAGCACCTCCTTATTATGAATCTGACGTGTGATTTATGCAGGATGCCACGCTAGTGTTTGGTAACATCACATGGCAAACTTTTCTATTCTAGGCTCTGCTACAGCAGCTCTTGGACCCAGGGACCACTATCAGACTGTTTCCAAACCTTTCAGGAAACTTTTTTTCTTTCAGGGATTGGGCCTGGTGGGGGATACCAGGGGCAGACAGTTTAGGGCAGCCAGGCAGGGCCATGGAGATGGGGTTAGGCTGAGGACAGGCTGGGCTGGGACAGGAATGGAGACCAGTGTCCTTCAGTATTACTGGGGCTGATGCAGACAGCAGCAGGTGGGCTGAAATGGCATCCTGGGCCAAAGGTAGGGCTGGGAGGTTCCAGGTGATGCTCATCAGGACCGGTACCATCCATTAAAACCCTGAGGGCAGTGCGCCTGCTCCGCCTCGGCGCCGGGCTGCGGGCTGCTGCATGTCCCGGGGCCGAGCCTGCTCTGTGCTATGGAGGAGAATGTGACACCCGGGCTGCCTTTCCCGTCCCTGGGGGGCACCCTTGTCTGAGCTTGGGTGTTTGAGAACCCTGTGCAGGACAGAAAAAAACCCCTTTGTACCGGGGGGAGCGAAAGACCGCTGAGCCGCCTTTTCGGGTGGGGGCTTCCACCATGCGCCGAGCCACCGGTTGACCGACGGCGGGAGGACTGTGCTGCTTTCTGAGGTAAGCTGACGGTTTGGGGGTCTTCGACACGATGGGATTACGAATTGCTCCTCGCCTATTGTGCTAGTTGATAAAGGACGTGAACAGAGGTTGCATCGTTTGTTGGTCCGTGTCCTGTCGGCAGCGCGATCGTGCTCCGCGGGGCTGCGGCAGCGCGGGGAACGTGAGCCCCGCAGCTCACCACGTGGCCGCGTCTGTCCGTGCGGCCCTAAGTGCTTAGACCGCAGGGACTGGGCCGGTGGGGCGGGGAACGAAGGTAGGAGGCCAAGGGCTGATCTCAGCCACGCGTGTGCGGCTCCCGGGGCCGCCGCCGGGCCCAGCACATGGTCCGAGGAGGCCTCGCCTGGTCGCAGATAACGCGGGCGGCACCCCGGGGAGGAGCGAGCGGCTCGTCCTGGCTTCGCTGTGCTCCCTGTGCCGCAGCAGCTGGTTCGCTTCATCTCTGTTTTCTTTTTAAAAGAAAACCACAAATATTTTTCACTAGGGAGCCGATAAATAACAGGGTTTTTGTTTTTTGTTTTTTTGTTTTGTTTTTTTTTTTAGGGGGGATAAAAATGTTTCTTCTGATGTATCAAGTTCTTATGTTTGGATTTGACATTAATTCACAGATTGTCTCTTATTGTCTTGTTCCCAGCTCGGGAAATCCTATGGGGTGTTTTCCCTGAGGAAATCACATGGGGCGATGTCTTAACTTGATTTATTTTTATTTGTGTATTTTGTGTAGAATTGCTTTTCACAGCACCAATTTTTTTTTTTTTTTTTAAAGGAGATATGTATTTCCTGGAATATTTGCCAAACTGGGAAGTGTTTAACAGTTTGTCAGTGAAACTTTAAATGAAATTTGCTGTGATTCTGTGGATGAACTTGATACTGGGATGATGTGTGTGATGTAGTAAACTTTGTAGCTATTTTAAAAGGCTGTAGTCAAAATATTTTATTATGTTTGGCTTTTTTGGTCTCAAAACAGCTGCTTGAAAGGAAATGTATTCTAGCAAATGACAGACTACATGTATAAACACGAACTGGGTTAGCCTGAGTCTAGTCTTAGTACTTCTCTAATACTTTCTTTTTGTAGTACTTGCCATCCTTGCATCTAAGTAACTGTTTCATATGGCATATGACTGTTTTTGTAAACGAGTCTTGTTAACCCTTCCATCTTTCCTAGTCTTGAGATGACAGAAAAGGTTTAATAATTATTATTTACCAAAAGCATATTTAAAATATGCTGTTGCCTTTGTAAAGGGAAACTTTTGATGGTTCATGTTCTGACTGTGCATGTTCTGAGATAAGGTCAGATCTTTTTATAATATTATATATGTAGTTTTCTAATGGCTGAAATACATACTGCCTTGTTTCTGAGTTTAAGTGAATATCACCTTATTGTGTAGTTGTTTATCCAGCATCATGGATATACCATTGAATTGATGAAGCAAATGCATGGACTTGTCTCCCTTGTTTGCACAACCTTTCATGTAGAGGTTAGTCACAGCAAGGAGGTCAACAACAGATCAAGGGAATCGAGTACACAGAGGACAGAGGAATTGCAGAGCTCTCTGTTGTGGTGAGGGTCTCTCCCTGTCAGCTCCGTACAACTCTATGCTTGTACTTTGAAAAGCAGAACAGGGAAACTCAGCTGCTTCTAGGAATTAGTGGCATAAGCACAGGAGGAAGGTGGTCACCACTTCTGGCTGGAGAAAGTGGCTTGAAATACTTTGATGTATCTGTTTACATAATGATAGAAATGTTGCTGAAGTGCTTGAAACCTTGTGTAGACTTGGCTTTATTACAATACAGAATTTTTTTTAAATAAGATTTATCTTTTGATATTTTTCAGCCTTTATTAAAATTGTTTCACAACTCTTTCTCGAATAATTCCTTCACTATAATTGGACTGAATATTTTCCACTGTTGTGAAGCATAATGTAAGTGTTAGGTACCAAAGTGCATATTATTACTTAAAAAACTCTGATTGGGTGACAAGAATTAATTGTAATTATTATTGTATGTCTCCCACAGTGGAAGTTTCAGTGAAATGCTGGCACTGGATAATTTGCTGGTGCTAATCTGTGTCTTCAGTTCTGGGTAGTTCAAGGAAGATCTATGTTACTTTTCCTGAAATAAACAAAACCAGCTTCTGAACTTGCAGAAAATAAGGGTAATTCTTAAGGGCTAATCATTACCAGCCTTTGTTATGGGGTTGTAATTGTTTCATGAATTCTGCTTCAATCAGACAAAAATACACTTAAGTGCCAATAAAAGTTTTTATGCTGCTATGATTTCCTCCTACCTCATCTTCCTCCTCCCAATTTATGGCTTTATTCTAATGTCTCTGTTACTAAGCAACACTGTACATGGTTTTAATGCAAATGACTTTGAACTCTCTGAGAGTGAAGCAGAGTAACACCAGGTTAATTTCCTGATTAATACATGCTACAGAGAATTGCTTTGCACAAAATAAAACCCAACCCCACAACCCAAAGATGATGGCTAGGATGCTGCCTCAGCATAAGGAAATAAAGTGGGGTTGTTTTGGTATTTCCTAGATTGCCTTATCTGTATTTAGAATGTTTGCAAGCAGATGGATGAATTGTTTGGTTCTGTTTGGTTCTGTCATTTTGACTTGATCTGTTCTGTGTTGAGCTGCCCAGCTGACTGCACAGTGCAAATGCCATGCTGATGCAAGCAGCTTTCTTGTGGTTGCTTGATGTATTGTCATCTCTATACAAGAGGAGATAAAATGATTGTTCAGATGCTATTTTTGCTCCATTTCTAAGATTAACAGCAGCATGTGAGACTTTTTAGAAGATGCCTTTTCATTTGAGCCAGTAGTGAACTTCCAGTTGACATCATTGTGAATAGGATTCAACCAGTGTTCATACCCGTTTGATAAATTTCTTCTGCATGCCACAGTATCACTCATATTCTTAAAGCTCTTCAATATTGTGTATTGCAGGTGATTGCATATTTTTTTCCATAATTTAAAAATGCAGAGTCTTTTTTTAAGGGTCTGGTAGCTGTAGTCTTGTCCATCTAGCACTACCATTTTAGATGGAAATAAATCAGATTGCAGTACTGCACTACAGAAATCTTGGGAGTGGTGTTTAGGCTGCAGTGTTTTCTCACAGGAACAGCTCAGTTTATGGCCAGTGTTTGCAGAACTGCTTTGGCTTTACTTCTCTAAGTCAATGGCAATGCTTGCTATTTGCAAGGTGGAATTTGAAGGTGTAAATGTAGAATATTAAAGGATTTAATGTATACTTAAATGCACGTTTGCAACTTTGATTCCTGTAATGCCTGAAGATTTATACCTTTCAAACAGCCTGAGGTAATATTGAGCCTTCAGACAAATTCTGCCTTCTAGATGGGCTCTTAGTTTGAAATCTACCCTTTTTCAGTGTTGTGAAAGTGAGGGTAATGCAGCCCTAGGAAAAACATTTGTATTGACCCATCTTTGAGTGTTTCTTGTTCTGTATATTTTTTTCCTTTTGTTTAAAAAATATTTTATCTTCTGTTACTTGGAGGCCCTCTGAAGGAGAAAGCAATACTGAAATGACTGCCAGCAAAATCCTGTCAAAAGCACAGTGAGCAGGATGAATAATAGACCAGAAATTTAGTTTAAATATAAAAATAATGTTTAAATCGTGATTCAGAACTTGTGCATAAGAATGTTTGTTTGTTTTCGAATTTGGCAGAGACCTCCTGAGAGAATTGCTCTTGTGCTTTTGGGAAATCAAACATATGCCAAATTTAAAACAAATAGAGAAAGTCTTAGACTCCTTTGTTTTCTGTGAAAACACACACTTAAAAACAATGTGGGATTAACACAGTTATGGAACGTGTCCTTAGTACTGCCCTTGTGTTCTTCTCCACTGCTACAGTGTACTTAACAGCTCTGTGTGAACCACTCTGTGGGTTAGGAGAACATATAGCAGAAAAAAAGAAAAGCTAAATGTAGACATGGTTAATTAAATACAAGGTTTTGCCAATTAAAAACAAGTCGTTGTGTACTTTGGTGCCTGTTTGCAGCACACTGGTGTGCAGCAGTGGTATCTTTAGGGCACGTGTTGGATGGCAGTCACTATTCTATATTATCAGTCAATATAGTACTGCTGGTAGTGCAGGTATTTCATTATAGATTAAAATTAGAGGTGTCCTTAGCTACAGTATTTTTTTTAGGCTGTTGTTGCCTCCATGATGTATTGGCCCAGATGACTAAACTTTATTTGCAGTAAGTGAAACAGGATTCCATTAATGTGTGCTGAGCACATTAATATTCTGTGTTTGAATGTTGGGGGGGTGATCTGGTAGCTGCAGAGCTTCTCAGCGTCGATCAGCTTCTCCTGTGCCATAGGCAGATCATCAGTCAAATGGTATTGCAGGAGAGATAAAGACCTGTTCTCTCATGGAATAACCTTGTCAAAATATTTGGATCAACTGAGCAGAAAATTTAGTCTTTAAACAGCTCCCAGATAAGCAGTGAAGTGTAAGGAAAATTGTGGTGCATGTAGCTTGCAGTTTGGGCTGGAGGTAAGAGGTGAAAGCTGGAACATGCCTTTAGCTGGTTTAAAAGGTGCTGTGCACTTCTCTAGTGTCTGAACAGTATCATAATTCAGTTCCACATTTAAATCCAGTGTGTACTTGTGGGTCACACTCATAAATGTTGATGTTTTTGCACTGAGCTGTAAAGCTCTTGAAACATATTTGATCTGTACATTAGTGGTGAGCCCCACAAGAAAAATGAAGTTAGATACTTGAAGAGGCCATAGGTAAAGGAGTTATGGGAGCATCCCTTGGTAGGCTGTTATCTAGACTTGACAAAATAATAAAATACTAAAATAAATAAAATAAAAAAATATCAATAAACATTTAAAGTTTTTTCTTTACCAGGATATTGAGTTGCAAACCTTGTTATCAAAACAATTACATGTAACTTAAGAATTTCTGGAGTATGAGCTGTCCAGACAATGTATGTTTTCTTTTAGAATCCAGTGTTACTGTTACACCCCATACTCTGTTCTGCTGTGTTGGGAGTTAAAGCTAAAAAGAGAGTTACTTGTGGGTTTGATAGAAAACAAAACTTGGAAGAAACAATCTAACCATATGGTGTGAAGATTCAGTTAAACCAACACTTAAAGGTGTTTTGGATTTTTTAATATTCTCAGTATTTTAAAATACAATCACTCTGATGTAGATGTTTCTGTGAAAAATACTTGCTTTTCTGCACAGTTGTTAGACAGAAATCTGTCTAAAATATGACCATTTTTTTTCAGAAACAGTGGTATCTACTGTCTACTCTCAAGTAAAAATTACATCTGACAGTACAGAAAGCTACCACGGATAAAAGCAGAGAAATTCAATGCCAGAAATACAGCTTTACTGGATTTAACATGTATACACTGCACTGTGTAGTACTGTCTAATATAGAACACCAAGTATGCCTTTCTGCATGCTGCTTTACATTTCTGCTAGAATCATCAGACCATAAAATCTAGGTTCAACATTAACAGTTCTGCAGTAGTTGAAATTACATCTCATGTACATTTATTTATGACCTGCCTTTGGATGGTAACCTGCAAATCATACACATTCCCTCACTTCATGGATGCTCTTCTACAGAAAGAGGGCTATGTCTGCAATTTTTATTATGCTTAGAGTTTTTTTTTCACAGTGCAAAACCAAACCTTTATAAAAACTTTAATATGGACAAAAACTTGTGAAAACAAACTTATTTTAGAACCTTTAGTATTTCACAGCTATTCAGCAAAATGAAATATATGTAAAACTACTATAATATAAACTGTATTTTTGGGAAATTGTTTTAGTTTTGATTTGGGTTCTGGTTTGGTTTTTTTTTTCACATTTATCATGTGATGATAAATTAAACATGAGTTCAGGCAAGGTAGGCAGAACTCACATAAGCCCATATGCAGTATAGTCTGCCTTTCCTGGTCATATAGTGACTTGATGGATTTCTAATGTATAATCTTTCCTGAAAGAAAAGTCAATAGTGCCAATATCTTGCTTACATCCCTTGATTCAACTATTTCTAGTTATTAATTTCCATTTTCTAAAAATGACCAAGCTTCCATTTCCTTGAGAATATTAGTTGGAGGTGCTTAAAAGTCTGTTTGCATGTCTGGGGTTGTTCCTCTTATTATAAAACCTTTCAGTATCTTTACTCTTTTTGCTTTATTTTCAACAAGAGAAGGTTTTAGCTCACTTTGCTTTAAAAAAATATTTTTTTAATGGCACTGTGAAGTATCTTCTCAGTTTTGTTTGTTCAGTGACAGCCTTTGTTTTCTACTCTGTTCTAACAATTTCTCACCCTCTGATTAGGCTGTAAAGCTCCAAGGGATCCTATGTCTTTCTATATCTAGACCTCCTCCTGCACCAGGGTCTGTGTGTGATTGTAGCCTCACAGCACTGTCAATATATAAAGCTCAGGAATAATTAAAATACATAGCAAATAAGTTATTCACTAGAGAGCCTATAAGAATTTTATAGGCCCAGCATTTCTTTAACTGTGTTTTTTTTTATAGTATGTGTCACTGTAAAATAGAATATGAAGTGGGATTTATTAGGGATATGCAAGATTAAATTTAATTTTATTTGCATACAAATTTGAAATGGAAATACATGATCCATTCTGCCATATTTTGGCAAAAAAAAAAAAAGGCCACAAATAAATCTGCTTTTATGCTGGAAACTGATCCTTTTTCCACTGAAGCCACTGTACAATGTGGGACTGCTTAGAAACACTGAAGCTTATTGTAAATAAATGGATATACTGAATATTCAACTACAGGCAGCCTGAGTCTGGATTTCCAGGGCCATTATTTATAATGGATTTGATACAATATTCTGGGTGAACCTGTCCCTAGAATTTAATTAATCTTCTAAAAAGTTAAGCCTAAATTCTGCTTTAAACTCCAACCAGAGGAAAATTAGCAATTTAGTTATCTGCTCCAAGGAAACTTTACTAGCTTAGCCAGTTCTGGGAAGTGTGAGTTACTGAACTGCTGTTTTACATGTGATTTTGGAGCTTCTTTCTACTATGAGTTGCAGACACAGCCTGTTCATCTTGAGTTTAGGGGGAGTTTGGTTAGACTTTGGGCTAAAAAAGAATGAGGAATGGTGATATGAAATATTACAGTATGAAATAGAAATACTTTGGTAAGGATGCTATTGCCCAAGAGGTATATATAGTTATAGTGCTAATAGTGTAGTAATAAGAATAATACAGAAACATATGCCTTGGCTTTTGGTGGATTAATACAGCAGTGGAGATGGCTTTCACACATGGAGGACATCTACTGATGACATGTATGTTATTAGTAATACTTCAGACAATAAAAGTTCTTACATAATGGTAGTCAACTTCTACATTATACAACTATTGAAAAAAAAAATTGACATCCATCACTTCACAAATTATGACTGCACAACAATATTTAAAAGAAAATAATCTCTAGCTCTTGTTAGATAATTTACCAGTACTTCTAAAGCTGCAGGCCATGGCAGCTTGCACAATGACAGATTGCACAATGCTGTTCCCAGACATGATCTGTACCTCTTTCCTGAGTGTCTAGGCACATCTGCAGAACTCGGCAGTGACAATGAGCTTGACAGCTCTGCCATTAACATTGAGGATTTGTTAGTTCAGCCTTGGTAGTGAGGTCGCTGTTGAAATGGTCTCTGTGATTGATAGAACAGCCTCATCACTCTGCCCGGGCTGGTGGGATGATGGTGTGGCCAAGCCTGTAATGTGATGTAGAAGAGCAGAGCTGAAGACCCTGACCTTGGAAGAATGGTTTGATATATTCCAAACTGAGCAGGATGTTAAACTTAAGAGCCTCTCAAAACTTTCTGGAAGGTTTTACTACTTAGCTGAGAGATTTTTTTTTTCTTAGGTTTTTCTTGTGTTCTTTTTTTGATCTGTTGCAAAAGTATTTACAATTAACACTAAATATTTCCCAAATCATCAGACCTCTGCTTTAGGCCTTCCTCACCCTCTTGGGTATTTTTTTTTTTTTCCTTCTTTCCATGGCAAAATTCCCCCTGGGAATACTTACACTTCAATATACTTAAAAAGGAGGTCAATAAGAGAAATAATTGCTGAAGCTACACAAGTGGAACTAAAGCAAACCTGGGAATCACACCATATTCTCAGCTGCTGTCACACTTTCACGTAGATGAAAACCATCACCTAAATAGTAATTCTGGCAAAGTAAATTACTTTTGGCTCTGTATGTACTCTGCAGCCTCTTGATTAACAATGTAAATATAGGGAATTGTTAAGATGAGAAGCCAAATTAATTCCCATTGTATCTATAATGGTTTTATTGGAATTTGGGCTGATCAGTGCAGATTATACAGTATGGTTTAGGATAGGCATATAATGGGCAAGCA